>JABFPJ010005999.1:0-11463 GCA_022817425.1 Gryon sp. ZL-2020
TGTCATTTAAAATCGGCGCTTTGCGAGATGTATATAAGACTTACATATCCATCCCACGCTCAGCTGTTCATTAATTTTTCAACATTTAATTACGTTAACTTTACTTATCCAAGTCGACTCATTTTTTAATTTCTTTCTTCTCGTAAAATATGCCTTTTATCTTTAATTATCCAATTAAATTCAATTATGACTTACTTAATTTTTAGTTTTAAATGCGAAAGTAAATTGATTTTTCGTTATTTAATAAATTAATTGATATAACTTTTTATAATCACTCAGTTTGTTAGAATACTTAGAAAGTTTTTCTTTTAATGACACTTTATCTTAATGTTCTGATGATCATTTAACTATGTGAGGTATTTAACTGTGGATATATACATGTGGTTGTACATTGTTTTATTTTTTACATTACGTTTTTTATAGTCAAAATTTATAACAAGAAAATAATGAGATGTGAATTAGTGTTAAAATAAAACTTTACAATGTTCAACTCGTATTGTAAATACATTAGGTAAAATAAAAAAATAATAATTACAGCAAATGGTCATAACTTTGACAATTTTCAACGGCTTTTACAGTTCTTTTCTTGAATCAAAGATAACATTTTTTTTACTTTAAAAATCACTGCAAAAAACAAATTAGTCTTTGAAAAAATTATTTAAAAAGTTAATTCTTGTCTGAGAACTAAAAAAAGAACATCAAAATTCGCTGCTTGGATACAAAAAGTTATAACTATTTGAAAAAAGTAGCACTTTTACATTAGCATATTAAAATATGCAATTTAGATGCAAAAATAACAAAGTGATCATACTTTGACTTCCGTGGACAATCGTTTCAACGTTCAACTTTTGGACTCAGAAGCATCTTTTCAGTCACTTGTTGAGGTTCGAGTGATTGTTGATTTGAAGATAAGATAAGCTGTAACTATACAACATTTCAGTAAATTTGTTATCCGACACTCAGAAACTGAGATTAGTTATATCAACAAAATAGTTTGGTTAAAAAAATTTAATTGTAAAAACTAAACTTTCTGGTTCAGAAAACCAAACATTAAGTTGAGAATACTATTCTCAATTTTCCATTTTGTATAAGCAACTAAACTTTTTTGATGAAAGAACAAATTTTTTTTATTTATGCAACTAAAATTTGGTTAGCTACACTAAATTGTGTTGGTTCCTGCAACACGAAAAATTGTATTGAAACAGAAAAAAAATTAGTTTATGAAACTAAAAGTTTGACTTGTTACACACCTTATACTCTTTGGTTAATATACAATCATATTTTTGGTTTTCACAATGAAAAATATATTTGTGTCTACATCTATCTTTTATATGAAAAAATAATTTTTTTATTAATATTTTATTATTATAATTACAATTTATTTGTTTATAATTAATAATATATTTATTATTACTTAATTAATTAATATAATTTTATTAATAATTATTGAATAAATAATATCCTATTATAATTAAATAAAATGATAAGTGTGTTTCCGAATACGCATTTCATTTCAAATAATACCTTAGCTTAATGTGGAAGATAGCAGACTACTGGTTTTGGTTGGTCATATATTTACCAAATAATTGGTTTGTGGTAACCAAATTTTAGTTCTTATAACCAAAATGGATTCTGAGTGTTATGTTGTTTGCAACATAATGTTTAACAACATTAAACATTATGTTGTTGCAACATAATGTTTTTTAAATAACTTAATTTTTTGGATTAATTTCTTGCAACTATCAATAAGGCAAGAAAAGTTTTTTTGTCCGAAAGTTTTTTTGTCCGAAGTTGTTTTGTCGGGGTCGTTTTGTCCGGAATTTTTTTGTCAAAAGTTGTTTTGTGTATGGATCCATATTTTACACAAACGGAAAAATATATTTTGACGATCGTTTATTGTAAAGGATAATTATGATTAAAATTATGTAATTATTCTTTCATTCAATTTGGTAAAAGCTTGAAACAAAATATATATTTTTTGTAAATTCAAGTATTATATCAAGTTAGTTCAAGTAATAATATATTACTTAACTAGTAGGAGAAGTTGACTATTTCATGCGAGAACGAGAAAATTCGCTCTCGTAAGATTGTCAACTTCTTTCACAAGTTGAGTGCGATATTCTTTATTGCGAGTGATTGAGAAGTAGATTTTTCTCCATCACGTGTGAGAAAAAAAAACTTGTTTCAAGTAAAATATACTTAGTTCAAGCATATACCAGTCAAGTATATAATATATAATATATACATACTTGGAATGAAACTATGTACTTTTTTTAGTTTAACGTTTTTACCGCATTCTAATATATGAAGTTTTTATATATAATTAATAGTATTACTTTTTTTCTGTTATTTTATCTACTATTGTACTTTATTTTATTTTCCAATTTTCATATTATCAATCACTCTGCTCGTAATTGATAGTTTCAATTTTAACTAAAAAAGTGAAACGCAAAGTTAAAGGTATTGCTCAGTTCAAAATGGAGTAAAACATTAATTATAATTTTGTCTTAAAGAAAAGAAAATCTTATTATTATACATTGATGTTTAAATAAACTAACTAAATTATAGTTGATTCATTCATAGACTCAAACAATTAATCAAAGTTTGTATAAGAGAAAAAGGAACGAATCGTCAATTTAACTTAAAGAAACCATCAGCTTAATTTAATTTCAAAGTCACAGTAGAACAACGTTCAAAAAATAAATATTTATTGAAATTACAAAAACATTAATACTTGCGTTTTTGAATCAAATTTTATTACTTGAACGTAGAGAAACCGGTTGAAAAAATGATTTAAAATCGTATTTTTGATGTTTACCTTGCTTAGCCCGAGGGACGGCGTGCGGGCGATGGTTGTGGTTGTTAGTCGAGGTAGTAGAATTAGAGGTAAGGACACGACGTGAATTATTGTCGAGGAATGATGATTCAGGATTGATCGCATTGTGGCGATGGTTGATGATGTTAGTGGTAGCTGTGTTAGTAGTGGTATTGGTAGTTGAGGTAGTCTGGTTGGTAGCGGAAGTTGGAAGAAGGGTTTGTCCGTCACCATGGGCCGAAGAGACCCCGTAGTTTCGGCGGAAATGTCGATGCTGGAACGAATGTCTTCGTCTGACATCCCTGCCACCAAAACCGCCTCGGCGCAATTTCATCATACTGTATATCAACCCCAGTTTTATATTTAACACTCCTTTTTTCGCGTTTTTCTACTTTTTTTTACATTTCATTTGTATTTATATTTTTGTATTATTTTATACTTTGCACTTTAAGTGTTCTTTATAAAACAGGATGGTTATATTCAATAAACTTTATTTTATACATAATAATAATTAAGTTTACACATTTCAAAAAAGTTATTTCTTTTCAAATGTAAGAACTACAGCCATTCTGTTCTATATAAATGATAATATGTATACTTTAAAACAGTTTATCAATATTTACAGAACAGTTTTGTATTTTCATTAATTTGTATATTTTTTTAATATTTCAATAATATTTCAGTAATATTAATAATAATAAAAATAATTTTAGGCATATTTATTACGTTGCATTATATTATTACATTAAAAACAAATAATAAAGTTTTTTATTGAAGAATACAAAAATATAATGTAAATATAATCAAAATTGTTTTATTAATATAATTATTCTATTGACTTCACTTTAAGCGACAATTAAAGTTGAAATTAAACTCCTTCTCTATACGCCGTTTATTGAAAATGCATTATTTCCACAGGGAAGAAAACATGCAATTGTTATTAAGACAAATCATCTTTCCTTTTTCTTTTTTATATTTATTGAAGTTCAAAGAAACATGCAAGACAAGAGAGCAAAGTGCACAAACATATATACCGAAGCACAGATCATGCGCCCATTCGATCGCGCTCACTTATTTATTGCTTGCGCCATTCCGATTATACATCTGTATTCACTTTTATGCAAATTAATGATCATAAACTTCATTAATCAAACGACGTTTTATGTACTTGAATGTCAGGAGAAATTTATTTACGATTATTAAAAATGTAAATTTGTTTTAAGCTTTTCTGAAGTTATATTGAATTTATGTGTGGTATAATGTCACAGTTGTATGATCGGTGTGATCAGCAAGGTAAAAGCAATGCGTTTTCTTACCTTGCATTGCGACTCACGATGACTATGTTTCTGTAACAGCATATAATGGATCCTGATTGTAAGCGAATGATGAATGGTCGAAATCGATTAAAGAATAAAAGTAGACAAAAAATGAACGAAACTAAAGAGGGAATTTCATTTACCTTTTTAAAGATTTCACTTACGAGATGATACTAATGCTTTTTTCCTTAAAAATGTGCTATAGTAATAACATTAGTATATTATCGTTTCTCTATAACTTTAGTTAACTAAACAAACAAATTTGTTTGAAAAAAAAGGAACCGAAAATATCATAATTTGAACTTGCTGTTAAAAATGCAAGCTTTAAACTATTTCACGTTTTTGTAATTTTGTTTGGTTTGATAATTGTTGTTAATAAATTAGAATTGTTTATTGAATGTAGTCATGATAACGATTTTCGTATATAATTACTTCCTCACGAATTGCGCATGATCTTTTTCATAATTCGTTGTTTGATTCTTAAGTGCTCGGTTCTCAGTGCTGTTGTTTGATCGTGCTTTAATAATTTATGCAAAAGATAACGTGCACTTTCGTGCTCTAACTATACTTATTTTTCTTGCATATAGTCAAAAAAAGTGGTAAAAGTAGAGATAGATTTTAGAGTATTGATCTAATATGATCTTATAAAATGTATTAGTAAAAAAATATATATAAAAATATATATTCCATACTTGAAATACAATATGAACAAAATTTTACTTTCTTAACTAAATATCAGATATTATAAAAATTGGAGGTTTTTTTAGTATTAAAAATGTTTTCTTTTCACAGAGTTAATTTTTGAAAAATCATTATTTACATATAAAACCCTTTATTAGTAATTTCTTTTGTGTTCTTATGTGTTCTATTAATTCACAATGATGTGTTTTTGCATCAACATCACGAAATAGCCTGCAAAAGGGATTTTCGTCTTTTAATCAAACACAATTATAAAGACGATGATTATTTAATTTAATTAGTAAAGATAAAAAAATATTTGGTATTAATATTAATGGTCGATTGTAAAATTTATTAAGTCTCCAATTCACTGTGTGGTTTGATCACTCAAGATTGCCTCATTTGATTATTCAAGGTGGCCGACTTGAAGTGATTTAAACTACTGGGTCGACGTTCGAACTCACGCGAACTAAACTACTATTTTGCCACACGCTAAGAATGAATCTCGTAATATTTTCGTTACAGAAAACGTAATTCATAATATCATTTAACCAAGTTTATAATTTCAACGTCATTTACTATTACCCTTATTCAGTTGATTAACAATAATAAATTCATACTCGTAAACGATTAATTAGGATGTTACACAATGAATGTAATATTATCGTTTAATGTGTAGGTTTTGTTTCGCATAACATATAATTAAATATGTAATATGCAGAAACAATTAAAATGTACATACAAAAACACATTTCCTTGATTTTGTAAATAAAATCATAAACTCATAAATGTATAAACTTTCTAATTCAAACGTCTGCAGCTTAGAAATTATATTCAGTAAATTACACATTAATAGATAGTGTATTTAAATATGAATAACATTAATTAACTTGGAATTAAAAATTGGAAAAAAGAGAAAGAAGAAAATTGATTTCTATAAAAATTAAACTTTCTGTAATTAATGCAAAAAAGTCGAAAATCCCAAGCATTACTATCTATTTTAAGCGTACATTCTACGCATGGCCAATTCTACTAGCTGCTTCTACTATAAATGCTATTGATTGTCAGATTTGTTTTTTTTTTTATATATAATTTTGTTCGTTGAATCATTTACGATACGTGTTGTATTATAGTATATAAGAAATATGAAAAGAAACTAAGAAACTAAAGATTAAGAGAAAATAAGTTAGAAACTAAAGTGCATGATTACTAATATAAGAGTCAATTCATTGATAACTTTGAATACATACCGAAGAAGTCGCGTGATGTAATCCGGCCAATTATCTGGAAACATCACTAGAAAGAACCCCACAGCTATTATGATTATACCAGCCAGTTTCATTCCAGCAAATTGAGCTCCGTATAAAACAACGTCTAATGCTGTAATAATAATTATTCAATTATACTGTATCACAAATAGAGATTGTTTAACAAAATTTAATTATAATAGCATCTATTATAAAATTATATTTGAAAATGAATGTGTAATATTTGTAATATGAAAAACAAGAACAATATACATGCATGTAATAAATACCAATTTAATTAGATAAGAGGCCAATACCTGCAGAAACTGGAACAGCAGTAATCAAACCTAAAGTGATGAATAAGTCGTAAGTGAGGGCGATACTGAAATTTCCTAGCATGTTGGCCACTGGAAAAAGCATTGTGGTTATGGCTTATTTCGTCTATTACAAACCAGTAATTAATTAATCAATGATATACCTAAATGGAGAATACTGGCCGACATTAGAGCTGCCCAAGGTAATCGAGCTAAATGCACGCTTTCTGCACCAGAAAAGTACAGAGCCAAACAAACTGGCCAAAGTAATGCTGCATTACAAATGCCAATAAGTGAAAAAAACAATGCTATTTGTCCAAAGGTTGTTTCTCCAATGACTTTTTTAAACAGCACCTGTATTTTGTATATCAACATTTAAGTTAAGTTAAACTTAAATTGTTAAAGAAAAGTACATATTTTATAGACGGGTTATTATACTTTATAAACAGCAGATCCTGCAGCTGCTGAAGCCGCGAGCACAACACCACCGAAGGTAGGATTTCCGGTTATTCCATCCATGTAAGCCAGCAGGGCAATCCCAGTGTCACATAGAATAACTGCCACTATCTAAAATATTTAGAGTTTAAAATTAGAATTAATTGTTAAATTTTGCAATCCACATTTTTTAAAATTAAGTTAAAAAAAGTAACATTTTTTGCATTATAATGAAATATAAAAAGTAATTTTGTATGTTATGGCATGAATCATTAAAAGTATATTATACATATTAAATAGAAAAAAAAAGAGCTAAAATAAAAAGAATAATTTCCCAATTGTGGTTGTAAAAGCTTTAAATTAAAATAATTTGTGAATAAATTGAATAAAAAATGTTTATTTACCCGTACACCCACAAATTGTTCGTGCAGGAAAACCCAAGACAGAAGATATACACAGGCTACATTTGTGGCAAAAAGTGCCATTACATCCGTGGCCATAAGTATCCGTAAAGAATGGATGTACATGTAATTTGTGGACACCCAAAGACCGCAAAATAAACTGCATCTCGTGAGAAAGCGTCCACCTGTAAAACCCTTGTCACGAAATCCTCGCAAACTTTCTGCAAGAATTTCCGAAGGATTGGTACACTTTGTTCTTGCAGCTCGGCATAAAAAGTATAATGGAAAATATAAGACGGCCCAGTTTGTGCAAAACCATGTTGTGAAAAATGGAGCATTGTATGGTCGGATGACCTAAACAACCATTTAAAAAAAAGGTATAAAATGAGTTAGAATTTTACGCAGTATATTAAAACAAATAAAAGAATAGACGTTTTTAGATGCATTTGCAAGATTATTACGAAAATTACTATAAAATGTAATATAAACTCCGATAAGTCGTAATAATGTGTATTAGTTAATTGTTTTCAGTATTCATTTACATTTTTCTTATTTGCATTTTGTTATGAAATATTTCAATATTAAAAATGAGGATTTAAATTTATTTCCTTAATAACAAATTAACGAATCTCGTGTGTTCATATTGTTAAAATATAACGAAAAAAAAATGAAAAAGAAAATAAATTGTATAATATTTTGCAGATAACAATTATGTTAATGAAAAGGAATAATTACAATTTGTTTCGGGGATGAATTATTGGTGGATGAGGAATAAGTGATGATGGTCTGTGGCTCATAGAAGTACATATATTTAATACAATGTGTGGCTCCAACCCAACTAGCTGTCACGCAAATTGTAACGCAAATTCCGAAATAAATCTGCAACATAAAATGTAATTATGTTAGTCACGACAATCTATGCGATTCATTAATATAGATTTGCCTTTTCTATGCCTTCGTCTTGGTAATTAAAACTTTTGAAACTGTTTTTTAAACTGATTGTAGATCTCATTCTAACATTACGAATAAAATGTTGTATTAAGATATGTATTAAGTAAAATTCATTGAAATCTAGTTTGTTAAGATTTTAGTTTTTATAAGATTATAGTTGAAAATAAAAAAAAGTAGGAATAATTGTAGATGATTATGTAAAAGTAAAATGAGATAATAGGATTTGATTACAATATGAGATTAGATTTGTGAAATTCGGTTCACCTTTCTTGCTGAGTCTGCACAACATGCTGTATAACAAGCTGTCAGCTTATTGTAAGTTCGTCTAGTCGGATATGCATTGGAGGGTGCGTTGACTAGACAACTTGACTGTCTTTGTCCGCGATTATGATTACCTCCTCCGCCATCGCCAGTTCCTCCACCTGTATCTGCCGTATTTCCATTGCCGCTTCCGCCACTTACTGTATGTAATGACTTACACGACGCAGTTTCGACGCAACCGGTCTGAGTGTTGTAATTTGGTTGTTCACCTCCTTTTAATATAAAAATGTGTTTCCCAAAATTGTATATTTATTTCTTCACCAAGGTGTACGATTATAATAATCATAAAGTTATCGAATATATAATTAACAAATATTATCGATTAAAATATTAGAACGTACAAGTGCATGAAAAAATACAATTAATTTTCATGTTGAGTGTCTTAATATATACGTACATTTAAGATTATGCAGATATAGTTTTTACACGTAAGAAAAAAGTTTAAGAGATATTTATTACAATTATAATTAAAGTTGCTAGAAATTTATTTGTTCCGCTTTTTAATAAACTGTACTATAATATTGTCGAACAAATTATTTACAATTTTAAATTATATAATACTAAATATAATAATCATAATTGTTCAAATTTACATTAAAAAATTATTTTTATTATTTCAGTAGTTATATAAGTAATTTTTATTATAAACAACTCGTAAAGATATTTAGGTATATTTTTCCCCATGCATTGTGTAGATATATCTACTCAAATGGATCTATTTTTGAGTTTAGAATGTAAAATAAAAAATTGAATTGCACAACTTTTGGTAAAATTTGAATAATATTTTAGGCAAAAGACTAAACATAAGAATTTTGATGAATCGTTTATAATATCAAAGTTAGTTAAGAATATCCAAATCTAGTACTAGTAACCCAAAATATCCGTCTTTTCTTTATTTAAATTAAATTGACAATAAGTGAGATCTAATAAACCAAAACTTTGAACTAAATTTGCGACCTACCACTGTCGTGTAGAATTTGTGATGGATTATTGGAGCCATGGTTAGTTTGATCATCACTAAGAACTATGCTGGGTGCTCTAGATCTTTTCGGATAAAATATTGTCGGAACCTCAGTGACTCCACCACTGCCCATTTTGCACGTTCTTATAATAATTTCAGAAATTTTTTCTTTACCACATATTTAACTTTGTATAGAAGTTATTGTATCTACTAATATATTTGAAATATCAAACATCGAACATATATACATATATATATATATATGTTATTATAATATGTCTTATCTCTCAATAAGGAAGATACAATAAGTAATCACTAACACTATTATATACACAGACTATTATAGAAAAAATCACGAAACAACGATCCTAGAATCAACCACCTATCTCAAATTCGACGTGCATCTGAAAAATTTCCGAGCAGAAACCTCGAAAGTAATTGAATGCGTAATTCGAGAAACCTTTTGAAAATGTGAATGGAAACCTTTGAACAAAATTCACTTTCACCGTTCCACTAGAATTCTAATTGCAAAAAGTTCAAATATCCCAGAGATTTTTCTCTTTTATTGAAACAAATTTATTTTTTATTATTGAGCAATTAAGTTGACAAATGTGTTAAACTATAATTTAGACTTTGTAACATCTCTCCAATGGGGCTTGATGAGATCAAATGTAATAGCCAAATTATCTTCATGTTATTATGATTTGTGGTCAATTATTAGGGTTGACATTGTTTTGGATCACGACATGTTGATTAGAAGAGACAAACTGGTTGACTGAGTTCAAGTGTGTTTTGCACTTATGTCGTAAACACAATGAATAACATCTCGGTTTTTGATAAGAGGTTTGTTTGTGCAAAACTTTGAGTTCATGTGTCTCCGGTACGATCATTTCAACACGATAGAGACAACGCATATACGACCATGTTCGAGCCCAACTGAAATCAAGTCAAGCTCCTTTTTGCCATCGACCAACGTAGGTGCACGCTTGCGCGTACAAAACATGTTACGTCGCGGGCAACAATTTCAATCGAAAAATAGGGTAATCTTATACAATAGTTACAGTTTGAAAATTAAGCTAAATTGAGAACAATCAAAATTTGTGTACAGTTAAAAACAGGATGTAATGAGAAATAAAAAAAGAAGTTTAGAATTGGACAAATTGCTAATCTTTGAAAAAATATAATTAGATAATAGTCTAAACATTTATGATAAATATATTTGAATAGAATTTAAGTAGCGTTTAGATAGAATTTGGATAGTATTTTGATGAAATATGTACTTTTAGTATAGTTTATTACATGAAAAGATTAATTTTATTAGATTACGACTGTTAGGTTTTACAATGTGCTAATTGTTTATTTATTAGTTGAAAATCTGATAAATCATTTCTTTTCGTGTTTTTTATTTCATTCACTTAATAATCTTGTTTTATAAAATGATGTAAAAATATTAACGTTGTGTATTTCATAATAATTTAAACTGTTGTTATTATTTAGTAATAGTATATAAGATTTTATTTTTATGATAAGTTTATAAGAAATATTTATAATGGAGAACAATTATTTTTCATATTTTTGCAAACGAACTCTCTGATTATTTTAAATAATATAATGTTTTACGAATTTTTTTTCAATAATTGATTATTAATTTCATCATCCTATTCGTTTGTTGATAACAGTTTATATACACTGAACCAAAAAGTAGGGGATTATTCCTTAAAATGCTTCTTCAGTCGAATTCGCTGCTTCTCTTTCTCGCTAATGGAGTCTTCATTAGCTCTATCCTTTTTTATATAGCTGTATATTATCCTATCTTATATAGCTGTAGAATCACCTTAAGAAAAACTTCAAAGATAATAGTTAAAAATTTTTAAGCTCGAATCATTTAAATTTTATGTATTCATTCACAGAGAGAAATAAATATTATGATTTTACTTTTTGACATAAGTAAATGAAAAAAAGGTTATATTGCTATTTAGATTCTTAAAATATATTAATGTAAAAAGGTGTCAATACTGCTGTGT
>JABFPJ010006000.1:0-11463 GCA_022817425.1 Gryon sp. ZL-2020
AAAAAAAAAAAAAAAAAAAAAAAAAAAAAAAAAAAAAAAAAAAAAAAAAAAAAAAAAAAAAACAAGTAAAGCACACATGAAACATTGTCAATGACAATAAAGCGTATGCTCGTTTTATTGTTCTTTCTTGCTTAAATAATCTTGGAGCTTTACGAGCTCCAACATGCTGGAGTTTTACGAAACTCTTTAATTGGATCTTCTTAAGCACCAGTGCATTTTAAGTGTAGTAAAAATTTCAACAACAATTTTACTCTAAGATAATATAAAATATTTAAGCATAATTAAACGTCGTTTTGCGTATAGTAATATACCAAAAAATTAATAAGATTATACTTCTTAAATTCTCAAATAATATTAAAGAATAAAAATGTTATACAATTTTCAAACATATTTAATTTAGAAATATGTTAAATATTAAATTATTTACACTTTTTGGAATATTGAATTTACTGGTCTCCTATACTTGAAATTATAAAATGAATATGATTTATGTCAAAAATATATACAAATGTATATGTATTACGAAGGGCTCAAATGAACTTGTGCCCAACTTATGCAAAGATATAAATTGATAAATATATTTCTTGTTAAAAATTATATTTTTTTATTGCGCGAATTACTACAAAATACGAATTGTAGTCTAAAATTGTATTGTAGTTATACATAAATTAAATATAGAATAATTGTAAATGAGAAAGAAAAAAAAATGCAAATCAGCTGCTTGTTTCGTATTTCACTCCGCGTTTCGAACATTTATTACGTCAATTTTGTATAGCGAATATATATTGCTAAATCAACAAATATTGATTTATTAAAAATCAATTAAGTTTTTTCGTGTAACACCTTAATTGTATATTAAATGTTCAATATTCATAAAAATAAAAGACAAATGAAAAACAAATAGCTTAAAGACCAAAACTAAATACTGAACATTTTATTGAAGTATTTAAATACAGTAAAGGGGTTAAAAAATTCAACGAATTATCGCAGCAATTGCGTTTATTTAGCGAGAACTGATATTGTTTATTTTCCATGTTTATATCAATTAATTAACTGCTTGAATTGTATTTGTAAGATATGCAAATAGAGCTGTTTATAAAATAAAATAATGAGTATGTTCAATGTCCTTACATTTGTATTTTTTCTTTCTTTTTTCCATTTTTATGAAAAAAAAGAAAAAATTTAGTTGATTGTATAAGTTTGGATCTTTACCTACGTTGTTCTTATCCTAATATGTTCATTCAATTTAAGATATAAATGGAGCGCGAATATGTTTTATTTTATCGCTCTATACAAATTGATTTTTGCAAACGTAATAACAAAAATCAAATTCTCTATTAAATAGTATATTTTATTACCTATATATCACAAATGTGTATTAACGTCACTCGATTATTATTTTATCGTGCTTGGGCATCGTTACATTACTTTTTTCGTATAAAGTGCGTTAACTAACTGTTGGATTTAATTCACAGATCTTATTAATTTGTTGTCTACTTTATTATATCAAATTCATTCTTTTGTGTTCGATGTTAATGTTTCAAATGATATTTCATTATATATATATATTTTTTATAGTTAAAAAACAATTAATTTTTATGGGTGTCGATGATTTAAATCAAATTATTTGTTTTCAGTGAGTGATTTTCACCATAAGCTGCATTCAAATCGAAATATAAATTGTATGAGTACAATTTGTATAAATATTTGGTTTTTTTTTAGTATTAAAAAATTATTGTTTTAAGGCTATGCAATAGTGATAATATAATAAGATAATATGACTTTTAATATAATATTGTAATGATTATTTTTTCATTACTCTTTTCGGAAACAAAGACATTAATAAACTAAAATATAAAAAGCTAGAACAAAATATTGTGTTAATTTGATTAGTTGCATTTTATTATTTTGATGTTTTTATCAAATTATTTTTTATATTTTTAATAAGTGACGAAAATGTAACCATATGTTACATTTAGTGTTACAATAAGAATTCGTTCCCTTTTTACATATATAAGTGGAAATAACTCTATATTAAATATGAGTATAAATATACAAAATTATAAAATATCTTAATTTAATTAATCCTTTTTTAGAACATTTATAACATGTTTATTTAAATCTGACTTAAATCATGATTTTTATTCACCCTAATTTTTTATTTTATTTAGTTCAATTCCTTTTTTATAATAATAACACAATATGTGGAATATTATTAAAATGTATCCCCTTTAAGAATTTGTACATAAAATTAATATAATTTCAATAGATACACATAAGCAAGTTTTATTGTTCATTATTATTGGTAACAACACTTGTATATGACTATTTCGTTATGATTGTAGTTATTGAACTTTACTTTAAAATTAGTCTACAATTAAAAAATTGTATACTTTCGGAAATTCAACAAATTGTATAATTTAGTTATTTTTATAATATGTTTCAAATTGCCTATTATTTCAGAGTTTTTTCTCGAAATTATGACATAAAATCATATTAATGCAGTACAAATCAAAATAGCAATTCAAAAAATAGCAGTCAATTATTTAAATTTCCTACTTGCTTTCTGGTACATACATTACAAATTATTCGATTTTCAGTACACATATTAATTGCTTTGATTGGTGCATTCTACTTTAGTTCTTAGAACTTTTGAAACGTGCCAAAATGTGCGCTTAGCAACGATTTAAGATAAATCATGGAATTAGAATTACAATTTTAATTATTTAAAATTAATAAATATTATTATAATTGGATGAAAAATAATTTAAGTTTGAAATTTAATTTAAAATCATTAGCTTCTAATTCCACAATTTTCTTGTACAAATTCAGCTTTCGTTCTCCTTAATAATTAAAGTTACTTGGGAAATGTGTTAAGTACACTGTACATTGTTCGATATATTTTTAACCATAAACTCACATGACTTGATTAAAAATTTGTTCGTAATTTGAAAATATCAACATTGACTGATTTATGATTGTTGGTCGTTCCGAAAGAAACTATAAGGATCTTTGTCTATTTTATACCGCATATGGTTCCTTTCGATGTGGAATTGTTTACATTTGACGTATAACAATTTTTGACAGTCGGCGTAATGTGATTTTGCTGACTAGGAAGGATGATTTATTGTTTGGGCTTTGGCATTTTCAGTCTTGCTTTTTGCTCTTGTCTTCAACACCATTCGCACTCACCGCTTGAGAGCTTTCTCGACGTAGTTGATAGTCAATGACCAAACGACCCATCAACATAAAAAAAAATACCTGAAAATGAATGTATTATTAATTTTTGATCAAACCATTAACATAAAAGTAATTGAATTAAATTAATTTCAAAATGTTATATAGACAAACCAGAGCCGGTGCAATCCGTTCAAATTTATCATTCACCATATAATGCGAATAAACAGCCATTAACATGAGCAATAATAGTACTGCGTTTGAGGCGTTTTTCACTTTATCTGCAAAACCAAATAATAAACGTTTAGGAGAAAAATGTATAATTTAACTTATATGTTCTAAAACTTAAGTAAATTAGTTGAAACACACATAAATATAACTCTATTTATGTACTTTTAAAAGAGTTTTCACTGAGTAAGAAAATCAATATCTAAAGAGTTTAAACTCCACTTTATCAAAGTACATTTTGCTTCTTATAGACGAGTGTTAAATATCTTCGTAAGATAAAAAGAAAAAAAAACAATTTTTAGTTTTAATTTAGTTTTAATTTTGTATAATAAATAAATAGTAACAAGTTTTACATTCTTTATAAACTTATTTAAATTAATAAAAAAGTGAAGACAAACTTAAATAAATTAAGTTAAATAGATTTTTAATTATTTGTAACTATTAATTAAATACGATTGTTTTTTGATTAAAAATTGAAATAATTTAATTAAATTTGTTGTAGACATTAATCTTTATTTTATGAATGAACATTTAATTTAATCTGTTGAAATAATTTGAATCGAATTCAAAATGTTCAGAAATAACGTTTAACAATAGAAAATAGATAAGATAAAGCATAAATTGTGGGATTAAATTAGAAACTAAAGCAAATGTTTGTATTGAACGTACAATTGGGTATAAACGCCATGGCGAGGCCACAAATAATTTCGAGTGATCCCACTACCCTGCGGTACCATTTGCTCGGGACCTTGAAATCCAGCGTGCTCGCCAGCGGGAAGACCTTTGCATATTTGACATACTCTTTTCGCTATAACAGAAGAAGTACCAAGTGTCGTAAAGCATGTCTTTTAATGAGAATAAAGAAAGAAAGAAACTGCATGTATTGGCGCAAACCCAAATGGTCAGCTGTCACGGGCTCGACTGTGGCAATGGACCACCAAAATAACCAGACCTACACAATTTTGTTTGATTTTTCGGTAAATTGCAATACATTTTTTCAAAGAAAAGCATTTTTAATATCTCTTTAAAATATATACTTCAGTCTTTTTTATAGAATTAGTAATAATACAATTTAGTCCAACTTTCAATTAAATGAATTAATTTATGATATTTGTTAGATTATTTTTGGATTAGAAAGTTGAATCGTTTTTGAAAAATCGATATTGGAAAAATAATGAGTTATCGGTTGTGGGACTATTTTTTAGGGAAACATATATAGCCAATAATAATGATCATGTATATAATACAATATATACACAAATAATTTTAATAATCTATGATATGAATGAGCAGCAGCTTCGCTTTCATTTAGGGGCAACTGTGCCAAAGAAACAGTGTTCCAAATCAAGAGAGGTCTCATTCCAGATAATCACGATGACAAATTGAACTGAAAAAGCGTCTGTTGCCATGTTACTTCTATATAATTCAATCTTCAACAGGATCGTAACAAATGTACAATTAGTAAAAAGTTATTAAAAAGGCCGTTTCTTATTTAACGCATATGAATAAAGTATTCAAACAATTTACAAAATAATTCATCTGAATTATTATGCAAAATATACTCAAATCATTACTTGAAGCGAATACAAATTACACTAATAAATATTTTAATATTTAATTTTGATTTTTGATTAAACATGATCAATTAGACCAAATAAAGTAATACAATTAATTATGTTATTTTAAGTAATTAATAGTATGACTTGTAATCTTTATAAAAGCAACAATAATTCTTTGTAAACAAATAAAAATTCATGTGATAAAAATGAAGCAGAAATTGATAAAATTCGCCAAGTTTGAAAATACTTAAATGTATTCAAGTAATCACTGTTGTCGATTTTAAAAATAAATCGGTTTGTAATTTATATCTGAAAAACATCTGGCAAAACAATTTAATTTAAATATAACATGAGACGCTACCTAAGCGCCCCCTTAAGTTACGGCCCTGCACACCCCGGCGTTCGACGACTCGTGGCGTTGATAGCGCACTTACATAACTTGCGCTTTTATTAGCGCAAATGAAACTCACCAGGTCTTTGTGCAGATCTTTGGAGATGTGCGACGTAAGCTTCATCGTGCCAACAAACACGAAAAAGACTCCCAACAGCACCGACAGCGAGCGCAACACGATCGACCCCATATTCCGTAAACACACCACAAACGATCACACAATCCTTTTTTGTCGATTTCCACAACTTCACTAACTTCAATTTTGCAAGCACAATAATTTCCACCAATTTTCTAATCCCTTTCAATTATTTCATTTATTTATACAAAATTCACTTATAAACCTTTTTTTATTTAAATTTATTTCAGTTTTGTTATTTCAATTTTTATTTGTTCATTTTTATTTGTAAAATAAATTGAACTGAAGGAAGTTTGAAATATAAATTGTTATTAACAAACTCGTATTAGGATATCGTGGAAAAGTAGCATGTTTTCCACGAAGCCGCTCACAGCGAACAGTCACACGAATTGCAGACTGTGAAATGCGCGCGGAATGACGTCACACCCTTATAGTTTGGCTCGGCGAACGCCGCCCCCGGTGGTGTGCCGCGCGCGAACAGCAACGTGTGTGCGCGCGTCATCCGTCGTCGCGGCGCGTTGATGCGTCGCTCCGGAAAATCGTTAGCAGCACGACCAACGGGAGAGAGATCGGAAAACATATGTCTTGCGACTTGCAGGGGAATCGATAGGGCTTTTTCCAAACAAACGGTCTTAGTCAGGAGGGAAGCAAAACACTGGACATTACAGTTTTCACTGCAAGGGGGATGAATGATTAATAGTACTCAATTGACTGATTTCGATACATTCCACGAATTTTATCAAATATTTGGTTGAATTATTGATTTGCTCCTCTTTTTAGGTAGATGAAAAATGTTTGATTCTGGGAAAAATTGTAGAATAAATTGAGCAATTATCACTGCATTTTCATAAATTTGTATCAATAAAATTACATGAATTATAATAATTGTAAAAAATGTTCGATAATTTTATTAATTAATGATAATTATAAACTTATACCAAATATAAATTAAGCTTTAAGCACAATATTGGCTAAATTTACGGATTTATTACACTTAGTATTTTGGCAAAATTACTAAAGATTGACATGACAAATAAAACAAATTTTTCACTTTGAAACTTACTGTCTATTTTAATTAAGATTCGCAATATTTGATAGTTAAACAAAAAATATTGGCAAACACTAAGTACAAAGTAAACTTGACTTTAAAATCTTTTCACTATTTAACCATTTGATTAATGCGGATTGTGCAATAAAATTATATTAAATTACTTACTGTTCTAAAAATCCGAATGAACTTTAACAAAAGATGTTAGCTTTAATTTAATGCTCGAATTCATTTTAAAACAAACTATGGTATTCTTAAAAATTATATTTATTATATGAGTAAAAATAGATATCTTCATTATTTTTAGTTATAAAAATTGTAAAACAATAATATATTTAATTAATCTGTCTCAGTTAAAATATTTGTACATTAATTAGTTTGGTATTGATGGTTCTGGTCCAACACCATTTGCAAGATGATAAACTGCCGAAGCCACTTCCGCTGACAGTTTCTCAACTTCCGCTTCAGCTTCGGCTTCCGCATAAACACGAACGACATCCTCCGTTCCTGAAGGTCTAAATCAAAATTCAGCAATATCAGAAAGCGTGAAAATATATAGAATTAAAATAAAGTTACATTTATAAAATACAATTATTATTCTTTAACATATATTGTTTAACATAAAATGAAAATACCTAACAAAAGATCTCGCATTCTTGTACTTCGCGACTAATTTGTCAATCTTTTCTTGCAATCCTTCAGGTTTCTCACATTTTCTCTCAGCATCTGTCGTGCAGAAGATTTTTCGATCTTTAACTCTAACCTTTACTTGTTTACACGGAAGATCTTTGTAACATTCTTCCCATTTGCGAAGATCCCATCCTTTTGCATGCAAAATTGTTTCAACTAATAACATATCACTTAGTGCATCTCCAACCGTTTGATTAATCATGTTAATCATTGACATTAAAGTAGCTGCAGCTTTTCTTTGAATATCTGAAATTCTAAAAACCAATTTGAATTATTAATTTTATTTGTAACTTTTTTTCACTGAGAACATTATAAAATGATTAATTTTACACAAATTTTCGTTCTCATGAAAGTTTTATGTTTACAACTGTTGAATAATATTTACCTTTCATTCTTGGCATGTTCTTTAATTATGTTAGTAGCTTGATCACTGAAAACCACAGTTCCATGACCGTTTGCTTCAAAATAAACGCCGATCTCAAATTGCAAAGCCTTGTGGTGCAAATGCTTTACTCCAGTAGGCACACAGTATACAGGAACTTTCTAATGGTTCAAAAACAATACATTATTCATTATAATTTTTCATTTCTTCTTATGCATTTTTTCGAAAATTTAAATTGCAAATATCAAATTTCTTACTAAAATATTTGAAATATATTCTGTTGAACTGCCATTAGCATATGCAGTTTGTACCAAAGCAAGCTGTAAATTAAGGCCACTTTGGTTGAGCAGTTCTTTAAAATAACCAGCAATTAATGTTGCTATTTTATCTCCATCCAACAAGTGGAATTTGTTGCTCTCGTCAGTATAGTAGTAAACAATTCTGTCTGCATCTCCATCTATGCTTACACATCGCGCATTTGCGATTGCTGGATGATTTATCGGTGGCTTTTGATTGATCTTTACATAATCTGCTCCACACTAAAACATATATATAAAAAAGAAACACATTTTATTAATTTATTATATTTCAAATATTATTTTCTCTCATTTTTAATTTATTTATAACTATATGAATTAAATTAAATATATTCATTTGTTTGGGTATTTTTTAAAGAAATAAAAGCAATTTACCATATAATTCAATTCACCTTCCTTGTCATTGTTGAACATACGTATCATCAAATTATTATTCAAATAATTTTGAAGTAATTCAGCAGCAATCACTCCCACGCCATTTGCAGCATCTAAATACAATTCCGCAACGTATTTATCGCGATTTTTCTCTTGAGTATCTCTGATTGTATTAAATGCATTGCTAATTTTCTTCACGTAACCGTCTATTGTATTAACACCATACTGATTATTAGTGTTAGTACAAACCACAAGGTAATGCAACATTGGTGTTGTAACAACACCAAAGTCCGATATAATTGCGTTTGGACAGATTGCTTGAACACCAGCGATTGCAGCTTGTGAAAGTTTGGAACTACTTTTTCTTAAATCCCGACCAATCAATACTTTGGGGATGACATTTATGTCAATGTTTTGTTCATTTATAATTGTTTTCAATAGAGAAATTAAGTCTTTGTCTTCAACGTTGCCTAGTTTAGTTGCTATCAATTCCCAGGATGTTTCTAACATCTCGCCTTTTGGATCCACTACTTTAATTCCATTGTCTTGCTCAGGATTGTGACTTGCTGTTATCATTAGACCAATTGCAGCTAAAATGTAGACATTTATAATAACTTTAAATCAATAATTAACTTAAAGATTTATACGAATTGAATATAAACTATTTAAGCATTAAAAATAGTAAAATATTAAGGATGAATTTTAAATATGTAATATTTAATATTAAATAATTTATTTCTTACCTTTCTTTTTCATTGATCTCAAAACACCCAATATTCCCATTCGGAACATGATGTGATCCAATAAATTAGCACTAAAAATACAAAAATAATATTTTTTAATTAATTTTTCAAGTACCATATGGTAATTCAAGAAGATAATTATCATGATAAATAATAATTTGAATTGATTACTTAATCAAATAAATAAAAACATGTATGCATTTTCATCATTAAATGAAAATTACTTGCAAGAAAAATAAAAAAAAGACATATTTCATAGTTTGACATTTATTAGTCTAACCTCAAATATATTGAGATTACTTATATATAAGTTCAATTATGAAACTAAATAAATACCTGGTGCGAAAACCTGCAGTTCCATATTCGATAAATTGATTGTGGTTTTTTTTATATTGTGTAATTGCTTTATTAATCTCAGAAAAATCCATTTTCTTTCTATCACTGACAAACCGGTCAGCTGTTATTGCTAAGATAATACACTGATGCTCGCCAAATTCCAGTCTCTTAGGAAAGTTTTGAAAGCAATGGAAGATTCTTCAATACTTAACTGTTCAAAGTAAAAGTGAGTTTAATTTCTAAAGTAACGGTTTAATTTAGTTTTAATTTGTACTTATGACTAGACGAATGATCGCGCCCTCCGGGCGCGATGCCTCTGCGACTATTTTTACAATTTTTATGTACCTTTTATTCTACAATAATATTTTTATTTGAACTGAAAGAAAAAAAAATATACATTTGAAAATTAAATATAAATTTAACGATAAATTAATTATATGCGATCAGGAGCAACCTGGTTCTAATCACCTCTGTAGCTGCTCATTAATAAATAATATAACGTAATCACTTTTTTTCAAGTCTTTAGATCCCCCTTCCCTCATGTGATTAATATATAAATAATCAATTGAAATCATTTAAAAATTAATACAAATAAAATTTAAATATTATACTATTATAATTTCAATTCATTTTAACATTTCTTTTGAACTGTCTATGCTTTTTAAGTGATGAAAACCTCTTTATACTCCTCTATATTATTTGTTTATTAAAATGATTTCACGTAATTTTTAAGGATTTCTGAGAAATATATAGAAAATCCATTGTTTTTTAACATTATAAAATATAAAAATTACATAATTTTTATGAAAATGTGAAGATTGTATTATTTTTGAAAATATAATAAAAAATATAATAAAAAATAATCCTGCATGGGATATATTAAAAGAATTTCCGTTCATCTCCCATGTTACAAACGATATTTTTCGTCACGAGGGAACAGAAAACGCACTTTTTGTAAAACTCCCTGGGGAGCAGAGATGGGCAAGCCCATTACTCAATTGAACAATATATTTAATAATTATTAAAAATAATACAATCAAGTAGTAAAAAATTGCATATTTATCTTATAAAAAAAGACTGTCTTCAACTAAAAATAGAGGTACCATAGTTATTATTGGTAAACAAAGTGAAAAATATACATTTTAATTCAGAAAGTAATTGAATTTTTAATTAACCATTACTTTTGTAAATAAAATTAAATTATAAATTCAAACTTAGCACAAGTAAGATCATAAATAGAATTATTTGTTTATTTGACTCTACAACTTGCCAAATAACAACAAAGTTTTCAATTATTTTTAAAATGTATAATATTTTTCCAATTTTTAAAATTTTATATAAGTAATTGGGTAATTATTTTTGCCCGTCTCTGCTGGGGAGTAAAAGTGCGTTTTTTGTTCACGTGTGACGAAAATTATAATTATGAACAATAGTATATAGCTCACGAGTGAGAGAAGTATCTCCTGAACTCACTAGTTGAGCAAGATATTTTTTCTTACGAGAGTGGGAAAAGTAACTAATTTAAAAAAATAATAATTGTTTAATTTTCGAAACATTAAGAAAATTTTCTGATTTTTTAATACTTTCACAATTTCATGATTATAATACTTTTATAATCATCGTCAAAAATATAAGAAAATTATGATTAGCGACAAATTATAAGAATTGTATAAACTGTTAAAAATGCATAATTTTCTATGTGTTTGAGCCGCGGCTCAAATGTGTGTTCGGAGTAAGAGAGGCGGCGCGGCACGCTCGCACAGAGGTGACGTCTCGCGCTTGCGCAAAAGGAAGAGACGCACGACTTTGCCGGCGTGCTCGCGAAATAGTATATTACGTCCGAGGGCGCCACTGCGCCCGAGGCCGATACGACGTTTTTCCATCGACATATAGAATGGACTGAGTGTTCTATACAAAATCATCGGTCGACAATTAAAAAGAGAGGGCGCGACAGTGGTGGGCAAGCTATCTTTGTTCAATTTCAGTATCGTGTTAACGTTCTTGGGAGCCCTGTTTCATGTTTTTATATTTTTATATTTTATTAATATTTGTATAATTATAATTTTGTTGTCAAATTGTTT
>JABFPJ010006001.1:0-11461 GCA_022817425.1 Gryon sp. ZL-2020
TATATTTAAATAAAATGTTCTACTGATGCCTATTAACCTATTCAAAAAATTGCACATTTTCAATATAATAATTTGACATCTTTATATTATATTCTTTTATAGTATACTACAATTATAAAATAAAAAGGTTGTGTGTCTTTATCATTCGGTCATGCGACAATTCATTTGACAGTTGAATGCCAAAAATGTTTTTTTTTAAGATTGCGGCTGCCTCGGAGATAACAATAGCATTTTAAAAAATTAAAATTGATTGAAATTTCGTCGAGATATGATAACCCAAAGCAGACGTGGGCAAAATATTAATTCATGGATTAAGGATTGAAATTATTGCTTAATTTCTTTTTTTAAATGAGTGGATTTGTATTAATCCTCAATCCAATTGGTAAAAAATGAACGGATTAAATTTAATCCATAATTTGATAGGTGTGGATTAATTAAATAAATTTAATCCTTAATCAAATTAATCTCAATCCTTATTTTTTATCATTATGTCAATTTTTTATATAAAAACATAACAATTTTTAAATAAAATAATTTTAATAATATGTCATTCAAGTAACTTTACATTATTTTGTAACCTTTTTTCAATAGAAATATATACATTTTATTTTTAGTTATTATAAATATTATTTTCACATATGTAAAATAATATATAAAATTGGATATTGTTAATTACATGGACACAGTATAGACTATGTCTACGGTTAATTATACAATTTCATTGCAATGACTTTCAAATTAAATCAGATCTTACAATTTTCAATTAATAATTTTTCAACATTTTTATTTTTAATGAATTTTTTTGAATACTAAAGAACATTTTTTAAATAACTTAATATGGATTTATTTTTATAATTGATTTACATTAATTATAACAAAGTTAAACATTTTTAATTGCGTTTTGACACCAAAATATAATTACTTTACAAAGAACTCGCGTTTCGAAAGACGAGTCAGACAAGCGATTGTATTTCAGTACGTTTACCATGGTCGCATACAAAAAAAGCCTTTCAACGGCCACACTAGAAGGCAATGACGTATTATATTTTAAAAATACATTTGAAATTATATTTTCCTGATTAACAACTTCGAGATCAGAAGTACACGGTTGAGTTAAATAATTAAAAATAATTGATTCTGCAGAAATACTGCCTCTGCAACTGTGGTCACTTAAATTTTCATTCTCAGACCCAAAGTCAAAAAAATTGTCTTGCCAAATCTCATTTTTCTTTGCATCGTCACTTTTATAGAATTCTTCTGACGCTTTGATCAATAGAGGTCGAACTTTAGATTGCGCGTCTTCTGGCAAAAATTGAATCCACCTGGTTTTAAATAATGGGTGAATCGCGGCAGCTACTGCAGCGTCTTTTTCCGCTTCTTCAACATTATAAAAATCTGAAAAACGTTTCTCCAGCGATGATAAAATTCCATCAACTAAAGGATTAGTATACTTTAGTTTTTTGATTGATTAAGGTTTTGTAATTTGTTTCTAAGCGAAATCAAAGATGGCAATAAAATGCCGTAAAAGCACTGCTCCTCGCCTTGAAGCTTGTCAATAGTCTCAGCAAGAGGTTGCATACATAGAATGTAATCTTTTAAATACTCAAAATCTCGATCTTCTAATCTGTTGTTACTACTCATACTTTCATAGAACTCGTCTGTCAATTTCTCTTCTAATTCGATTATGACTTTTAAACTATCGTACAGACTATTCCATCCTGTCATAACCGGTCTTTTAATAGCACGGTTCAAATATTTCATGATTATTTCATTTTGCTTTGGAGATCGGGTTTTGTTCCATAATTCCGTACAACGAGATAAAACTTTCTTATGTTTTCTTCTGAGGTTTTCTTTTGATTCCAAAACTTTAGTGACATCTACAGTTGCAACTAAATGCAACGTGTGACTCGCGCAACGAAGATGATTCGGTAGACTTATTTCATCGACAGCCAATTCATTGTACTCTATTTTATTTTCGACATTCGATTCATTGGCTTCACTCAATTCATCTTCTCCATCTGTTAAAAAAGAAATTAATTAAATAATAGTGCATTTATTATCTTTAGTTTAATGTTTTTTTAGGTAATATTTCTTGCAAGTGTAACTAAAATTACTTATTTTTTATTAATTGTAATATGTGACTTATATAATATAAATAACATTACACTACAATAGCTGATTGAAATAAGATAATGCAAAAAGAGATGATGCAAATTTAAATTAAAATTTAAATATGATAAGAATATAATAATCACATCAATAACGCTTCCCGTAGAGACACATGACGTCAAGTAGACGTCAAATGTAGATCATATGAAAAACTTTGTAACGTCATAAAAACTTCTAGAAGACGTATTGTCGACGTTTATAAGACGTCAACTTTATGACTTAGCGGCAGGCTAGTAAATATGAAATCAACGTCTATTATAAACGTTCATTAAACGTATAACAAACATCCTATTGACGTTCAGTAAACTTTTTTGAGGTAGCTCATTAAACAATTATTTTTTAGTTAAAAAACGTCAAGTAAATGTCAACTAGACCAATATCCTATGAACGTTTATGTGATGCTTTAACGACATTTACTTGACTTTTAATAAACATTTAATATACGTTTAGTAGACGTTCAGTAGATGTTTACTGCATGTAAAATGTTTTAAAATATAATGTGTAATATTTTTGTGTAATAATTCTGAATTATTATTAATATAGATTTATGTATTATAAGTTATAAATAATATGTTTAGAATTAAAGCAGAATCATTTTTAAAGAAATGTTTATTCGACTAATTGACATTTAAATTCAAAATGATACATAATAGCTTATGAAATACAATGCTTTAATAACACTTTTTAGTAATATTATTATGAATATCAATAAACAATCTGAAATGTACGTCTTAACTATCTTTATGGAGATGAATAAAAGGAAAAATCGCAAATATAGTCGAAGATTCATATAAAGGTATTAAAACGCATTTATATTTAATTTCGTCAACATACCAACTTTTTAAATCTGATAAAAGATATACTTTGTGAATCCCTAATAAGCTTGAATTACATGGTACTGTGTATAATTCCTCTTTCCTTTCAAAATTTCTACCTACTATGATAGGTTTGTCCGAATTTAAATACATGAAATTTTCAATAACAACAATATCATCATTAACACAGCAACAATTGTTTCCAGTAAATATACTCAACTTGTAATGTTCTTTTATCAGTGTCGTATATTGTGCGTGTAAACATCCATCAACTTTCGGTCCATTATGATGTTTGTTTTTAAATCCTAATTCTGTTTGTATCTTTTTTTTTGATGGAATGTTTGTATGACCAAAACATGACAAAAATTCCTGGCGACGATTACTTAGTTGCTCTAGTGGTTTTTCAAATTTGCGTAACATTTGCTTTAATGAATGAATCTTATTTTCAAATGGATACGCGCTAAAAGAATCCATTGGTCCTAGATTCTTAACATCTTTGACAATGTGACTCAAACAATGAGTGTTAAAAGTTACATTCTTTTCAGTAAAATAACTTGTATAGTTTTTTAAGAAATTTACAATCAAATAATCGGCATAATCAATCATTTGCTGAGAACTATAAGGTGATATGAGGATTTGACAAATGGTATGTAAAGTTAAAAATAAAACGAGGTATGCATGATCTTCGGTATAAAGAATTTTCAAAGTTGTTATGCCAAAATACAAAACGAAAGATCGAAATTGAGTCGCTTTCCATGTACCAATGTGCTCTATAGCGTCGGGTTTTCTATCGAATTCTTGTGGTACATATTTTTTAATTTCTACTAAATAACTGGACATTCGCTTAACATCATTTTTGTTCGCTGATTTCAAGTTATATCGCGAATCTGTCAGAAGAACCAGTAATTTTTTAACTATGCCAAGACATATTAAATGCATATAATCTAAAGGCACTTGATCGACCAAATTAAAATCTTTCAGATCTGAAATTACGGTTCGACCATGGTGGAAATTTACATCTGACAAATGGCGAAAAGAATAATCGGTTCGACTTTCGTAGTCTAGCCCCGGAAAACATATCGTTCCAGCGATCCGCTTGCCGTGAATGAAGCATTTCGTGCAACTCCCATACCCAGTATGATGCTTAATATTAAGGATGTAAGCCTTCGCAGGAGCATCACAAATTAAAGCCCGAAGTTGAGGTCTCACAATCTTGCCGTTAAATTCGAATCCATGCTCATAATTATGATTGACGTCATCAACGAATTCTTTTAAATATTCGTTACAATTTGGTTTTTTTTCACCTATTGATAGAATATTCTTTTTAGAATATACTGAATGCAAACACTTATTAAAACTACCAAGCAATAAAAACGTACATTTCTTTGTAAATTAAATACTTTACATGAATAATTCAAAAATAGAATAAAATATAATGTATTTTTCTTCTTAGTCATTGAATTCTACTTATTTATCATAGAATAAGCTTAAATTAAATATGTTTCATAGACTAAGTTTTAGATTCGCATAGATTAAGCATAGATTCGTAGTTGATAACAGTAAAATTAATGAAAATAATCTAAGTAAAATGGGAATGTATTTATGTTAAATTCTATTGTTATAATATTAAAATTATATATAATCTTATAATTATACATAATAATATATACATAATATTATTATATTACGTATATATAAAGATCAGACTACATCTGATCTTTTTTCAATCAATATTTAATCGATTTGTGATTCAAAAGAATCGATTGTGACGTTTAGAATTTAGTAATATGAAATTATGATAAAATAATGATTAATATATGATCCGTATTATATCATAAATATAAAATTTATTTGTTATAAATATATTTATATTTGATATAAAGTTGATCATATATTGATCAGTATTTTATGATTAATATTATATCACTTAATAAATATATTTGTACAAAATACATATTATATTTATAATATAATATTGACTATATATTAATCATTATTTTATCATAATTTCTTATTATTAAAATTGTAATCGTCCTTTGAATCACAAATCGAGTAAATATTGATTGAAAAAAGATCAGATGTAGGCCAATTTAAAGGATCAAAATTTGATCAGGTTTGTTGAACAAAAATAGATCATTCTGTTTTTTACTCGGGCAATTACGTTTTTCTTGATATTTTTTGAATACGATATATTTTTAAGCCTAGTTTATAACTCGATCAATCAGAACAATAAAATTTTGAAAAGCTTGAAATTAGACAAAATAGAGCATAACTGTGATAGTACCGAAATTTTCTTGTTAGAAATAAAAAAAAAAAAAAAAAAAAAAAAAACAATTTGTACCATATTATTTATACACGTGTGTATATGTGTGTATGATTACCATAATAACATCCAATTAGAAAGACATCTCCATCTGGAGTCACTCGTCCTAAAATTGGCCATAAATCCTTGCAACCAGACTTACTAGCTGGTGTACCATCAATGCCTACATCATACGTTATATTAAATTCTTGAGAATTGTTAGGCTTCAACAAATAATCCTTAATTCCGTCTTTAATGCCGAAATGAACATATTTTCCTGTAGCCATATCTACGACGGAATTTTTTCTAGGAGTTTTAAGAAAAGTTTTTGCTTCTAATGGTAAATCCAAAGACGGTAAATGATTTCGCAAAAGATGTAATAGTGGTGTTATATGATTATGTGCAATTTGATATGTTAAAGCCCATTCTCTTAAATCATGCCTGAATGCAGTTTTGTCAATGTTATAAGATTCGGATGATGAAGATACATCTTTTTCATTGTTTGTTGATATTGAGTTTAAATTTAATACAATTTCGTCATTGCTACTCCTAAAGTAATAACGATGGTTACTAAATGAATAAATATTTATTAAATATTAAAATTAAATTTTATAGTTTATAATAAATTATATAGTTTATATTAAATATTTAAATAAAAAAATTAAAAGCAAAATGATACAAATATTTTGCATATTTATGACATACAGAATCATCTGAATCGTATAAATTTTTTAAATTTAGTTTCTAACTGAAATTTATAAGAAAAATCGAGGTTTAATTTTGTACACGCACAATAAAAAAACAGTAAAAACTATCGAAAGTACAAGAAAAATTGTTAGATTGCCAAGTAATCTCGGACTTTTTTGGTTAAATAGTATATTTTAAAGTAAAATTTAAAAAAAAACTCCTACATTTTATTATTGTTTCTGTAAGGCAGTATAGTAAAATTTAGTAAATACAGAAAGTAAATATTATCATTCAACAGAAATTATAAAACATTTCTATAATAATTACGAGATTTTTAAGAAGTATTTGTTTGCCAGTATAGTAATTTTTATTGAAAAGTTTGATAATTAAACTATTATGTTCAACATACACATACAGAATTCACCTAAAAGAGAATGTTTTGCAGCATAGTAATTTTTATATTAAAGTATAACAAATGCAGTCTGAGTCGTATTTCCAATACAACGTTAGCCACTGTTTATTTTTCAGTGGATCAGTAGCTATGCGCGGGACTTCGGACTTATGAGGACGGCGGTTCAATTACTATCAACGAAAAAACTTTGTCCAATTTAATTACCTACTCATAAATTAAAAAAATACCATCCTATAGAAAAATGGAATTTGCAATAATAGATAAATCAAATAATAAAATAAAAATTATATTTTTTAAACATTATAGTCTTCTAAAAAATGTAATTTAATCTAGTAATTTGTCCTAAATCGTAATAATAAATATTACTGTACTTCCAAAAAAGTCCGAAAATATGATGCAGTTTAGTAATTCTAAATAATATTACGTGAAATGCAAGATTATTTCTGAGCGTGTAAGCTATATTCAATATAATATATTCATCAAGTTATATTATTTATTCAATTTGTACAATATAATATAACCTACTCAATATATATATTGTAAGATCGATTGTCTGACTCAATTTGACCAATATTACTTGTAAGATTTACTAATTCAGTTGTTGATGCCCGAATATGATCATTAGCATCTGCTGATGTTTCACTTTTGTGTGCAGTCAATTTAATCTGCTTCCAGTTGTCTGAATGATCAACATCACTTACATGTGATATATTATTTTCGTGATTTTCTATTTTGTTTACTGTTTCTCCAATTTGACATTCATTAGCATTTATTGGCGTTTGATCTGTCTGTGCAGTAAAGTCAATGTTCTCCCGAAATTCATTGTCGATTAAATTGAAATATACGTTTGCTTCTTCTTTTGCAACACGCTTTAAATATCTATAAGAATATTCAGATAGGAATTTTTTCCGTTTCGACATTTTCGTTATCAATGTGTAGCAATTAAGATTATTATTCAATATATTTTATTTAACAAATGCTTATAATAAGAACTTAAATTATTTTTATTTTAGTAGTATTTTAACGTCATGGAAAATAAACGATTTTTGTCTCTATTAGTTTGACAGTTAACCAATAACTATTTAAAAATTATTTTAATTGAACACAAAACTTCATGTATATATGTGATCAATTATTTTTTGAATAAAAGACAAATGAAATAAATAAACATATGAACTGTCAGTTGTCATGCTAGATGTTTCCTCCATATAATTTATATCTAAACAAATCGAAACTTCAAAGAAATTAAGACTTCCAAAGTTACATTTTTTCTAAGCAAGCCATTTATTAGAAACTAAAATTTAAAGAAAAGAATGGATGAAAACGAATTGAATTATGACGAGTTTGCAAATATGTCCGTAAGTTACTTTATTTTAAACAAATATGAAATAAATTGACAATAAAATGAAATAGGTTTGAATAAAAATAAATTTTTATATGTCAAACTTTATATCAGAGATGCAAATATAATGAAACATATTTTCTAAAATAATTCATCCACTTATTTATCTATTTATCTATCTATCTAACAAAGTTATGAATTAATGCATATTAACTGTTTATTTAATTTGTAAGGCACCTGTGGCAAACCAAAAAAAGTTTCTTGTGGTTCAGTTTATTGAGGATGATAGTGTAGAAATTGTTCACGAGAAATGGATTTTCAATTCAAAAAAATGTTGGTTTCCCGATTATTCGTCTGCTAAATACATGAAAGCATTGGTCAATGATGAGGACCCAGATGAATGCTCGTGCTCATGGAAACTTTATTCATTAAAGAAAACATTTGCATCTTGTTGTAAGTTTCAGCAGACATGGTAGACATCTGACTAAACACAACATTTTTTTGGCTCACAGAGCTTCTTCTCCTATGTCTTATTTCGTTCTTTTTGTATGACATTTATTTTATTTGAAGTAGTGATATTTACATAATACATATGCATATCTATATATAATTAGATATTAAAATTTCTAACCTATAACATTATATAGCAACGTTAAAGCATGCAAAAGATGTTGCAAAGATCGCAGTTTATGAGTCAGATATCGATGTCGTAAGTTCTGATGTAGAACAATCAAAAGGAAGCCGCAAAGTTCGTGCAAGAACATTTAATAACACAGATTTCCATCAAAATGATGAGGAACAAAATAATCGGAAAAAGAAGCAAAAGATAAACCCAATCGAAAATAGTATAAATTTTCATCAATTTTCAAATTGGATATTTGAAAAATGAATTCTTGTATAACAAAAAAAAATTTTAATTTTTTTAAGATATGATAATAGACATTCCTGAAAATATTGAGCAATCTCATGCAGATTTTGACAATAATGATAGCTACAGTGATGATGATAATATCAATTTTATTAAACCGTCATCACCTGGAGTTGGCGCATTCTTTAATGGTAATATATTTAATTTTATTTACAAATGTACATCTATGTGTATTTTATAAGCCAACCAAAAAATTGTTTGGATAAAGTTTTGATACAATTATGTAATCTTTAATATATTTATTGAATAATATATTACAATTATAGACAAACATAATGCGAAATATAGTCAAAATGCCGGCTCAAGCAAACCGCGTATTATTGAATCTATCACTTTATCTGAAAATTCAAGATTCGTTGGATTAACACAACATCGTAACAATTCCGGTATATCATTATTATTTCTGTATTTAGATGGAACAATTATATAAAAAATATATTATTATATATTATATTATGTGATTTTTATTAAATTTTGTCTTAAAATATTTTAAATCTATTAAAATATAAAAATTATAAAACTGCTCGTTCATTTTAATATATATATATATACATAAATATTATGAAATATATATAAGAAGGATTATAATAATTTATTTGACATGGTTTAACACAATCAAATTCGTTAAATATTTGAACTAAAATTTCTTTTTAGAAACTTCGCAATCCATCCAGAAAAGAATTTATAATGACACTAGAGCATCAGATGTATTTATTCGAGAAAATTATCTATATTCGGGTGACTAAAAAAAAAGTCTACTATATTCTTATTTGTCAAATTAACAAAAACATTAACATAACTTTTATATATCTTAGAAACTCTAAAGCGGATGGGCTCTGATATTGTTTTGTTGAAGTCCGATGTATCACGAATATTGGGACTAGTAAATACAATTGTTGATTTAGTGGTGCAACAACAACAGCCCATGCAAGACTTCAACAATGTACCTTCATTGGATCAAAAAATTAAAGATGCTTTTCCAATTAAATCGGTTCAGAAAATGAATGAAACTGAGACATATTTATCCGAACAAGATAATATGCAAAATTTCGTAAGACAAAAATTATTTTGTTTGTGTTATTCAACGTTTTTTTATTACTTCAACGATTTTAATTTTATTTATTGAAATAGTTGAATTAATAAAAACACGATCTATTTATTAAGGACATTAAAAATGAATTTAAAGAATAATCGTTAATAATAAATTTTGCTAACATTTGTAATAAAAATAAAGATATTGAAATATTTACATTCATTTTAAGATTTTATTTTTAAAAATGCTGGGCGGAAAAAAATATGAGGATGCTATCCGAGAGTGCTTAAGAACAGTTCTGAGTGACGAAATTGCGGAAAAATATAGTTTTTTTGGATGCAAGGGCAAATTAATTTTTAAGGACACCAATATATCGAAAGCGATATTCGGCAAGTCATTTTATATACACTTGTGTAACAAAAATTATACAATGTTTAATCTTGCAATTTTTCCATATTTATTTATGTACTCATTATAGATGCAATAAAACAAAGGTATCAAAACGTTGATGATGTTAAAATTCGCGGTTCAATTATGAATTGGTTAAAACAGGCAAAAACCCGAATTTCTTTAAGACAAGCCGCTGCCGAAAAAAAGTAATCCAGTTAAATAATTGAAATTAAAAATGTCGTCATAATGTTTTTACTTGTAATTACTTATGCTTTAGGAAAAACCGGGAAAAAGAGAACTAGAAAAAGTCTATAAAATCAACCTGATTCACAAAATTGTGTTCTGGTTTGTGAGATATTAAGAATTAATATGATATCATTAAATGTTATATTATTGTTATAAGAAAAAAGATAATTTAAGGAATGTATGACTTTAAAATAAATATAAAAAATGTTTAATTGTGCAAATTTATTTTTATAAGCATTCATGAATTTTGCAATTTTGTTTAGAAATAAATGAAAATTTATGGGTTACATAAATTACAGTATATATAAATACATGAAACTAAATTATTATCAATTTATATGTGAAGTACCCTAGGAAAAAACACGTTGGCTTATAATGCTGCCATCATATAGGGCCTACAAAGGCGAGCTCGCCCTTAAAGGCCGTATATTGGGAGAGCATTACATGCCAACCTAACGCCTACATGTTTTTTTCTAGGGTAGTGTTATTCATAATTAAACGAAATATTATACATATAAACGTATTTAAAACGTTTTATACATATGAAGTAAGTTAACATCTAACTATGTCGTCCATTAATATGACGTATATAAAACGTAAACTATATTTCCACTATGCATGCTGTAAAAGCCTATTGATGTCATAGATAAATTATGTCTACTAAATGTATATTAAATATTTACTGAAAGTCAAGTAAATGTCGTTAAAACAGCACATACACGTTTATAAGATATTGGTCTAGTTGACATTTACTTGACGTTTTTTAACTAAAAAATAAATTTTTAATGAGCTGCCTCAAAAAAGTTTACTGAACGTCAATAGGATGTTTATTATACGTTTAATGAACGTTAATAATAGACGTTTATTTAATATTTACTAGCCTGACGCTAAGTCATAAAGTGGACGTCTTATAAACGTCGACAATACGTCTTCTAGAAGTTTTTATGACGTTACAAAGTTTTTCATATGATCTACGTTTGACGTCTACTTGACGTCATGTGTCTCTACGGGTTGTAACGGTAGTTACGGATCCGCGGAACTATTGCCGAGCGAGCGACTTATTAATTAGTTCGCCGCTCTTAATTAGGCAGCACCTGACGGGCGGGCTGACACGTGACCCCCAAAATCGCACTCTGC
>JABFPJ010006002.1:0-11460 GCA_022817425.1 Gryon sp. ZL-2020
TAAAATCCAAGAAAGATAAAATGACAGAGAAGTAAAATGCAATTCTGATAAATTGATAGTTGCGATAAAATTCCAGTATAATACAGGTACAATATGATAAACTGCTCATGTTACAATATGACAATTGTGATAATAATCAAGTGTGGTAAAGGTTAAGTCAGATGTACTGTAAACGTGATAACATGCGTGTTTCTATAATAAATAATTGAGTTACTGTAAGATTGTGATAAAATGTAACTATCATAAAATGTGTAATTTTGAATAATGGAATTAAGATATCGAAAGAGCAATATAAAATACGAAAATGGTTAAATGACAATCGTGATGAAAGTTTGGTATGATCAAATAAGTATTATAAAACATCGGTCAGATGATATAACCGTTGTGATAAAATGCTAGTAAGCAAAATTAATAGTACAATAAAGTATGATTGTGATAATATTACAATTATTATGGTATGATAGTATGATAAAATGAATGTAAAGTAAAATGCAACTGTGATAATATAATATTCGATAGAAATGCAAGTATGATAAAGTACAGCTGCGATGAAGTATGACTGTTATGCTTTGAACAACGTAATAATACAAGAGAGAGATAAAATAAAATTATAGATTAACGCGACTGTGATAATATGACAATTATGATACAATTCAAATAAGATAAAATAAAATTCTAATAAAATGAAAATGTTATAATATGACAGGTGCGATTACCTACTAGTAAGATAAAATGCCAGCAAGCTTAAATTTTCAAGTGATAATATCATGATTTTTATTAAATAAAAATATAGTAAAATAAAAGTGTGATAAAATGCAAATGCTATACTTAGATTAACTTTATGAAATGCAAATTTGGTCGAAACTAAATTTAATATAATACGAGTATGATAATATAGCAGTTGCTATAAAATGTAAGTATGATAAAATAATAGTATGATAATGTAAAATTGTGACATTATCAAGTTCGCGATAAATGGCAAATATGATAACATGACAATATGATGACATACGAGTGGGATAAAATCACATTTTGTATAAAAAAGGCTTTAATATAAGTAAAATTTGATAGACGGCGATTGTTATAATTTTAAATTTGTTATAAGGAGCTAGTATGATGAAACATAATTCTAATTAAACGCTATTATGATACCAAATCCATTATGAGAGAATACAAGTGTGATAAAATAATTTTTTGGTAGAACTGCCGTATGATATAATGACAATTGCTATAAAAAGCAACTATGAGAATGTGAAAGGTGAGATAAAACTCAAGTGTGATAAAATATTTGTGTGATAAAACAGCATTGTGTTAATGTGATAACTGCTATAACATGCAAGTTTGAGAAAATGACAGTGCGACAAAACGAAAGTGTGATGAAATAGTTTTGTAAGAGTGCACTGTTATAATATGGTAACAGTTATAAAATGCAAGTATGTGAAATTTAAAGTGTGATAATACGTAAATATGAGGAAAAACCGAATTTATATTTTTCAAATATTATACTTGCTAACACTTATAAAGAGTGCTAGCAAGAAGAGAGAAATGAGAAAATGTCTACAATGATAATGTAAGAATGTGATAACCGGAGAGCCACCCAGATGCATATGGGAAATTTATGAGAAGCTTACGGGTGCTTATGGGATGCTTATTAAAAGCTTATGGAAAGCTTATGAGATTCTAATGGGATGCTTATAGGAAGCTTATGGGAAGCTTATTGGAACCTTATGGGAAACTTATGGAATGCTCATAAGATGCTTATGGGATACGTGTACGATTCTTATGAGATGCTTATGGAAAGCTTATGCGAAGCTCATGGAGTGCTTATGAGATACTTATAGTATGCTCATAGGATTCTAATGAGATGCTTATAAAAAGCTTATGGGAAGCTTATCGGAAGCGTGTGGGATGCATATGGGAAGCATATGGGAAGCTTACTGGAAGCTTATGGGAAGCCTATGGATAGCTTATGGAAAGCTTATAAGAAGCTTATGGAAAGCTTATGAGACGCTTATGCGAAGCTTATGGGAAGCTTATGGGAGGCTTCTGGGAAGCCTATGGAATTCTTCAGATATACTTAATGGATTCATGTAGGATTCTAATGAGATGCTTATGGAAAGATTATAGAGTGCTATTAGAAAACTGATTGGATGCTATAGGGATAATTATGGGGTGCTTATGGGATGCTTATAGGTAGCTTATGGGATGCTTATGGGAAGCTTATGGGAAGCTTATGGGACACTTATGGGAACCTTATGGGAAGCTTATGGAATTCTTCAGAGATGCTTAAGGGATTCTTGTAGGATTCTAATGAGATGCTTATGGAAAGATTATATTATGCTATTGGAAAACTGTTGGGATGCTCATGGGATGGTTATGGGATGCTTATTGGATGCTTATTGGATACTTATCCGAAGCTTAAGGGATGTTTATGAGAAGCTTGTTGGACGTTTATGGGAAGCTTATGGGATGTATTTGCGAAATTTGCGAAGTGCTTATGAGATGCTTAGGGTCTATTTATATAAATTTTATGGGATGCTTATGGAATGCTTGTGGGTTGCTTATGGGAACTTAATGAGACGCTTCTTAGAAGCTTAGGGGTATTTTATAGGAAGCTTATGGCAACATTATTGATAACTTATGGAAAGGTTATGAGAAGCTCATGGGAAGCTTATGGGAAACTTATGGAATATTTACAGGAAGTTTACGGGATTCTCATGGTACGCATATGGCATCTTCACGGGATGATGATTATATGATTATGGGATGTTTATTGGATGTTTATGGGATGCTTATAGGAAGCTTGTGGGAAGATTATGGGAAGTTTAAGGTAAGCTTATTAGATGCTTATGACACGCATATGGGATGCTGAAGGGATGATAATGGAATAATAATGGGATGCTTGTGAGATGCTCATGGGATTTCATGGCATGTTCAAAGTATGTTTATAGATGCTTATAGGATGCTAATGGGATGCTAATGCTAAGGGAACGCTCATAAGCTGATATGGGATGCATATTGGATAAATATGGGATGTTTAAGCCTTCAAAAATGTATGCTACAGTGTTTAGAACTGATATGGAACGTTAATGTAAAGGAATCATTAATACATTTATCCTTCATAAGTTATTGAACAAGTGAGTTGATATAAAACCAAAAATTCAGGTAAACTTAAAAGTAAAGGCCAAGTACAAGAAAAGTGTAGAAAATAAAAAGCAATGACAGTTAAATCATATCAAAGATACCCAGTTCAAAAAATAAAATTTAGAGTAAAATCTAATCTTAATTTAAACTTTATTGCAGTAAACTCATAATATGAACTTTCAGACTTAAGAAATGACAAAATAGTAATATAAGCAAATGTATTCTGAATATAAGCTGCTTATATCAATAACTATGGTCAAGTACATTTGTAAATTTTAATTTATGAATCTTCTATCTTCAATTTTTTGATTTAAACAAAAATATAATTTTAATAAAACAATATGCAAAAATTTGTTGTTTGTAGATTCGTTAGTTTTGTTAGTTTCATCAAACTTGCTAGTTTCGTTATGCATTCTTAGTTTCATTAGTTCCAGTGATTTCGTTAGTTTCGAAGAAAAATAAAAAAACTTGGCGCCAACTGTTTTTATATTAATTCAGTATTAACCGCTACAAAATATATACTTTAACTTATAGAGGTATATTGTTCGCACCATTATTTTTTAAACTAATGAAACTAATGAATCTAAAAATGTATAGCGAAACTAGTATAATGACTATTTTGTTATTATTTAATTTTCGGTACTAGATATACGGTATTACATTCTTCTAATACTATGAACGAAAAATGCTTCGACTGTGATTTAGTCTTAACTCTAGCTTATACCTGCCCTAGTTGTAAGCATTCTTTCCATGCTAAATGTGGTAAATTTTGTATCGCCAGAGTCATAACTGTCAATTAAACCAAACTCTCGTCGTAACTAGTCAAGATAACGTCGTAATCGAGTCAACCCATCTAACTGCCCTTACTCCATCGCTCTCACTCACTCCACCTCATTCAATCTCCACGCTTGCTTTAAATAACATGGACGAGTCATTGAACACTAAAACATCTAATAACTATCACGAAAAACAGAATCCTCAAATCTAAACAGACTAATAACAACCCTATCACAACTACTGTTTCACCTCCAGTTATCATTTCCAGCAGGATTCATCCAGCTTCTATCCAGCAGGATTTATCCGCTGTTACTACTTCTTGTGACATGTCCAAGATCAGAGAAATGCTTTACTCCATTAACGATATGATATCATGGTACTGGTGGTATTTCTAACCCCCCACCCAATAATCCTGTTTCATTTTCAGATACTAGACAGTTTCCTTTCCGACCTTACCTATGCGTTTCTCCTCTATCCTATATTTCAACAACTTTAGCTCCTTCTACAGTTGCTCTTTCTCACATTACATCTTCTATTTTGCCCTCTACTGCATTTATTACTTTCATTACATCCACTCATCTTAACACAATTCCAACTATTCCTCCAAATACCTCTGCACGTAATCCATCCATTAGTAATCCTTCCGTATAGCGGTTAACCAGCTTACCAGATATGACTATACCTTCTGACACTAGTCTATATCTTAATATTTGTATTGAGAACATACGGCTGCTGTGATGATGTTACTGAGTGGTTTATATCTTATCTTATGGGTAGGAGCCAAGCGGTTGGAGGATATGACGGTTCATTCTCTAGCTGGAGAACCACTGAAAGGGGTGTTTCTCATGGATCTGTTCTTCGGTCACTCATCTTTTCTATTTATATAAATGACTGTGAAATATCGCGCTCTGCGATGCCGACGTGTCGCTTGCTAGCGAGTTCACGCGGTATCGACACTGTTGCGCGCATGCGCCGCGCGCGGTGTTGGTCACGCCCACAGTGTGCTTCAACTGCCGAGTTAGTCGTACTGACTATTCAGTGCTGCTCGAGTCTTCTCGACAGCAACAACTGCCCAGGCGAGCCAACTCGTAGGCGCTCCGTGCAAGTCAACTTGCCGCACGCATCAAGCGAGCCAACTCGCAAACGACAAGCCTTCTTTTCACCACATCAAAATCTTTTATACCGCTTCTAACAATTTTGCCGCTTTCAGCCTTATTAGTGTTTGTTAGAAATTTTATTTGTGTGCTTCTACAGCTGAGCTTTTGTGTGCAATTTAGCTGCTTTCTGCTTGCGCTTTATTTAAGCTTCTTCGAACTTTCTACAAACTAGGTTAGTAACTTTTCTTCGAGCCCACTCGACGTTGTCACCTAGCCTAAAATTCACAACGAGGACTTTAGCGGAAATAAGTGCGACAAAGCGGTTCCCTGTGATTTTGCTATTATGTATTAAAGTTTATATTCAAATTTAAGGTTAACTTGGTGCGTGCTTTGTTAATTAATTACGACGTTGTTAGTTGACAACTTTTCGATACGCCAATTGTTCACGCGTTCATTTATTATTAATTTCGTTTAATCGAAACAAGTGGAAACTTAATTTTGATTTAATTCTTTTCTAAAGTGTTTTATAATTTGAAATCTTTGTTTGTTGTTTTTTTTTGTTTTTTTTTTCTTGGCGTATATAATAAAGAATATTACGCTCGTTACAAATCGTGTATAATTCACCTCTCCTGGTCCAAGTGTGTCCAATTAATATTGAAAATACCGTCCACTTTAAAATTATCGCAGGTGCAGAGGTCAGAGCCTCCCTTGAGCTCCAATTTACAAATATTTTTTAACAATATTTGACAATGACATTTCGCTCAAACTTAAACATTCCAAACATTTAGCTTACTAAATGGCAGAACACTTTTGTATCTTTCTCGTAATCTGGTGGAACGTACTACTGTTGTGGAAAGAAATATTCGTAAATCCTGCCGGGAGCTTGTTGTACCTTATTATAACTGTCTTATGTTTGAGAAATCTCTTATTGTTTGTTTCAACAAGGTTCTGCACCGGTCTACCCGATCACAATATACGATCCGACTCTTTGGCTACCTTTGAATACCGACTCATGTGCTATCTACTGTTTCAGCAAGCTCGGCTCACTCTTCTTTAAAATTTGTATAGTTACTATCTCTTTCTCTACGCAATTTACTTATTCGGTTCATTTTTATATTTATATTTTTATTGTTCTGCATGTCTATTTTATATTTCTATGAATTTATTCTTATTTTATATTCATACACTTTATCAACCAAACGGGAAACCCGAGGCGCAACTTGTAATAATAATAATAATAATAATAGTAATAAAAAAAATCTAAGATGGTTATAATAACGTAATTTTTTCACTCAAATCTTAATTAATCACTCAATTTTTTCATTTGCAGTTTTTCACTCAAATCGTAATTTAATCACTCAAAACTTCTCTAGGTGTATTAATAATTATAACATATATTTGTTTAGTTTGTACCTGTCAATTTAGTAATTTCGTTTGAATAATTTCATTTAAATGTTTTGATTTTTTCCGTTAAAAATACAAATATCACCAAATAATATGTATCATTGTGATATACATGTATCGTGTATAATAAGTAATGAGCAAATGAATACTTTTGTTCCGCGCTAATGATAATGTTTTCTGGCGCAAATTTTGTTCAGCGCTAAGGATAATATTTTGATGGTGCAAATGACATATCTGTAAAAGGGTTTCTGGCGCATTTGAGTTACAGCCAATTAAACATTCTACCTGAGGATTGAAACTAGAAGTTGTAGAACTTATCTGAACTAAAACCGATTTATTGATTTTAATTTGTGAACAGTTGAATCCACTAATAGGTAATTCAATGAGTTTAAATGGAATTCTCAATTTAACAGCTAATTCTTCAGTGATCATCGTTCACTGAGATTCTGGATTTAATAATGCTCTACATTTATGCAGTCTTTCATTCACATCTGCTACACAAGCTTGTGTTGTCGAAAGTATAACGTGTGTTTGTTAATTGGGCGTATGATATGCTATAATTTTTAGTTTTTGTTGAAAATCTTGATCTACTTCATTATTTGTTGATTTGTGATTGTTATTAATTATAACTTGTTGATATTAATGAATTGCTGTTGATTCAAAAATCCTTTGTTTTGTTTATTTTGTGACTGAGATGAAGTAGAGCATTATGTCCACCATCACGTTTATTGCACTTTGAAGATCTGCAATTTTTTCCTAAATGACCAGTCTTGAATCGATTTTTACATAATATCAGTTTTCTAACTTCTTTGTATTTTTCATTTAGTGTCATTTGTAAAAACTTGTTACAATAATAAATTGCATTTTATCGTTGCAAATCTCACATACATCAATTGAATTGGTTGTGGTTGTAATGACAGTTTCTTTTCAAATTTCTTCGTGTTTGGTGGCACAGTCTCATGCTTAACTTTACTCTTGTTTATAATTTTCAATGTAAAACATCTTTTTTTTTTCTAAAATTCTATAAGCTGTTCAAAAGTCAGAGTATCTTGCCTTTCACTATTACCAACTTGTTTCTTTTCTTGAAACAACCCATTATTTTCTTGAAAATGTGTCTAATGTATTTGTAAATAAGTATACTTAAAAAGTCTTTAATTTGAGGAATGATGCTACAATAAAATCTAATTTATTAACTAACATGGTTAAATAGATTAGGAAACTTTAGACTTTAAAATAATAGAAAAATAAACTGCAAAATTATTAAAACACATGCCACAAAAGAAAATGTGAAATGCCTTAAAATTCTACATTAAAATGATATAAAATCATATAAAGAGCTAAGTTGATCGATAAATTGAATCTCGCAAGGATGTTTTCAAATTCTAAGTTCCATAAACTATCAAAATATATTACAAAAAAGTGTCTTAAACCTCTATTTCGAAAGATATAAAATATCTCAAAACTGTATCTTAAAACTCTACATTAAAAAAATGCGAGATTATGTAAGAGACAAATTTAACCAATAAACTAAAATCTAACAAAAATAACTAATTAAAAAATATACAATATAAACAACATGAAGGAATTAGATTTTGTCGCGAACCATAAGCGTATATACGTTAAATTATATATGTTGTAGAGGTTACCACTGACCTTCTCGTGAAAGAACACCTTTACGTAGGTCATTATAGACCGGGTGAGGAGGCTTGAGTGCTCTAAGGAAATCGAGAGCTATACCGGCGGTATTAAAGCAGAGACGGGAGAATCTTTTTCTTGAATCTTATGCAGCTTTCCGTAGGGTCACCCATGCCTGACAGGTCGAGACAGAGGACACAGACCAAGATTGTTTCACCCGCTACCTTGCGGTTACAGATTGGTTTCGACGACCGGTAATTATAGTGGGAGACTTTAATGCGCGGGCCGTGGAATGGAACAGCAAAATAAGTAACAGGAGAGGAGAAATCCTTTTGCATACGTTCGCTTCTCTTGATACGGTTCTTCTTAATATTTAACCACTCCAACGATTTCAAGAAACGGAAATGACTTAATCATCAATGTGGCATTCGCTAGTGGTACTTTATTTTCACGCAATAATACATAAAAAATTTTTGAAAAATACACACACAGTGACCACCAAGCAATAGTACTTGAGATTGGAAAACTGGCTAATCTTATAAGATGTGCGGAGAAGAAAGAAAATAGCTGGAATACCCGTTCGTTGGATCGCGAATCCTTCATCGTTATGATGGAAGGAGGATGCGAACTCACAGGATCAGCGAAAGAAAAAACAGTTGATGTCATTGGTAGCGGACGCTTGCGATGCGTCCATGACAAGAAGCTCTTAGGGAAGTCGGTGCATGCCTGCGTACTGGTGGAACGATGAGATCGCCGACCTAAGAAAAATATGTCTCCAAGGGAGGAGATTGGCTCAAAGAGCCTAAGTCCTCGAGTTCTTAGAGAGGCAAAAAGAACTCTTAGTAAGAAGATAAAACCGAGCAAAAGAGATAGCTTTTGACAGCTGTGCAGTGAAGCAGACATGGATCCCTGGGGGAGGCCCTATAGAACGGTTATGGCTAGGCTAAAGGACTCCACCACAGCATCTCCTAGCTGTCCTTCTTTGATGGACAAAATAGTATCAACCTTGTTTCGGCAGCAGACACAATTACGCGTAGGCATAGAAACTGTGATAGAAGATGAAATCTCGACAGTAACGGTTACAGAGTATATGAAAAGAGACACGGTAGTATTGACCGCACAAAAAACGATCTTTTTTTTGTACTTGACCAGAGACACTACCGTGTCTCTTAATACGATCATAGTATCTCAATACTGGGTGTTCCAGGAACTGTAAAAGTCGTATGTTACTGCGAATTTTGTCTACCGTGTTCCTCAAATTTGTGCGAATCGACAAAAAGACCTCTTAAAAACATTAGTTAGCATCAGACGCTTCTGAAGCAGAGATAAGTTTCACGGCATTGTCTTCTAATGATTCTCTTAATAACTGAAATGTGTGTACATTCAAGAGATTTTGTTTCGAACTCCTTCTGCATATACATCTTTAAAAGCGAGCTAATGTTCATATTTCCAATGAAACGGTTGTATGGTTAACGATGGAAGATTAGCAGTAAAACGTGATCAGTTTAATATTTCTTTGATAAGTGTTTTGAATATTACCTAATAAGTGAAGATGTGCTTATAAAAGATGTTCCATTCGATTTGGTTAAGCTTGACTCGGTTCTTGTTGTACTAACAATTTTAACCTTCTACGAGCTATTTCCATTGCTTCATAATACCTATTTGATATTTGTCACCATCTTCCATACATTTCTAAATCACTTTTGTCTTCCAAACTATCTTATAGATGTTATATTCTTGACTACAATTCTTCAAACCACTTGAATCTTATCATATATTTCTTCCAATTCGCTGAATAGATCTTGTAATTCATTCATTATACAATTTTACCAAATTGGTTATATTTCTTTTGAATACAGTTTTTTGTGATTGTAACTTTATTGTTCCTTCTACTTCAGCTGCTGTTATAATTATAAATTGGTTTTGACTTTATTCAAAATCCTATCTTTTACCTTTTTTAATTATGACATAAGTCGTTTGAAAAATACATTTTTTTAATTTTAAAGTAAACTGTTTTTTCCTGTTTTCGCGCTATTACAAATCCGTTTCGATTGAAGAAATTTTACTCTAATTTGTTATTTAACACTAGAACTACCAATGCATCAATTTGACGTCTTTGTACATTTTCAAAAAAATTTATATAACTATTTTATCAAAAAAATTATAAATTATGCGGTCTGATAATGAAAGTTTAGTAATGAAACATTAATGCTTTTATATATTGGAACTTTAATTTTTATTTGTTAAAAGAAAATATCGACGAATAAAATGATATTGATTTTAGGCAGGTAGTTCTAGTGTTAATCACATTAATTCGAAACACAAATTTTCAGTTCAAGAATGTTGAAGAGAACTGGCCAGAGACACTACAGAGACACTATAGTTTCTCTGGCCAAGAGAAAAAAAAACGAACGTTTTTTTTTGCGTGAGCACTTATATCAAGAGACACCGTAGTGTCTCTGGATAAGTACGAAAAAAAACTTGTTTCTTGTGCCGACAGGACTGAAGTCTCTTTTCAGAAACAAATAAAGTCCCAGTTTTTGACATTAAAAAACAGTAATAAATAATTAAAAGTTCCCTAGTGGAAAAAACAGTCTGGATATATTATGTATGTAGTCCGAACGTCCTTTGCCTTGTTGGTTATTTTATGTCATTGTATAACCTCTATCGAGCAGATTAGAATAAGAAAGAACATTTGATTTTGGTTAATTATTCGATGAGACTTGCAGGCTAAAACTTTGACATTTTTTGAGAAACGTCTTTTTCTTCTTCTTCTTCTTATTTTCCTCCATCCTAATCTCGTATCAATGTTTAAATACGTTTATTGTTATCAAACATGACCAATCTTTTGCTTTACAAGGTATTATTATGCAACAAATTGTAACAGAATAATGTTTTTAACGCCATAACAGCTTGTATATAAGCCTCTTATGACATAGTTATGGCTGAGCAGATACTAGTACCAAGTGAAGAGAGCAAAACATGGCTAAATTATGGCTATCAGTTATTTTGTAATTCATTTATATTATCACGGATATTATATGATACAGCAGTATATCTCTCAATCTGCTATAGCATAATTATGGCCAATTCTTCACTACCATCCAGTAAGGCCAAAACAAGGCCAAAACATTACTAAAGTTTATAATGGGAAGCTTATGGAGAACTTATAGGAAGCTTATAGGAAGCTTATATGAAGCTTATAGGAAACTTATAGAATGCTTATGAGATGCTTATGGGATGCTTATGAGATGCTTATGGGATGCTTATGGGATGCTTATGGGATGCTTATGGGATGCTTATGGGATGCTTATGGGATGCTTATGGGATGCTTATGGAATGCTTATGGGATGCTTATGGGATGCCTATGGGATGCTTATGGGATGCCTATGGGATGCCTATG
>JABFPJ010006003.1:0-11460 GCA_022817425.1 Gryon sp. ZL-2020
ATATATTGACCGCATATGAACCATATTTCAACCATATATCGATCATATCTGGAAAATATGCAAATATATATATGGTCATTATAATGCCATACATAGTCAATATATGATTTGCTAAAAATAATACATCGTCAGTATGTTAACAATATATGGACAATATATGATCTTTTTTATTAGGGATTTTATCTATCAATAAACCAGGAATTCCTGCTTTTTCGAAATACTTTTACAACATGTGAAACATATCTTTAAATATAAATGTTAAAATAATGCTGACAAAATGCAATGAAAGTGAATGATAATGTGTTAACAAAATTGCAAAGAATTTTTGTACGATCTCCATACATACAAGTTACTCTGTCTGTATATATGCAATAACAGAGAACGGTAGGTGAGACAAACGTTTGCCAGCGAATTTCCGTATCTGCTGAAAGTCTCTGGTCGTGGATTTAGCAAACGGTGAAACAAGAAAGCCATTCGGTGACCGTAATAAAACTGACGATAACAAATTTTTATTTAAACCCTGCCGACGGGTTTCTCGTGTTAGCCGCAAATAAGTCACGCCGATCAATCGATAAGCAAGCGAATCACGTTTTGAATGACACACATGTTGCAACCGACGGAATGCAGCCATCGTATACATACTGGCTGTGTGTAGTTCGCGCGTGTCTTGTCAGATATGCGCTGTACGCGAGTGCATGAAAATATTATTCTTTTTAACATGATTTCTACAGTTTTATCATAGAAAGCCCAACATAAACTTATTATTAACATCGAAAATTTGTCGACTATTGAGAAACTGTTTCCAACTTCAAGCATTCATATAACACACGCGCAATAAGCAAATTACTGACCATTTTTTTTTCATTCATAAGCAATTTTTTATTTGCTTTTTGGGAAAATTCCAGTCGAACAATTTGCAGACTCAACGAATTCTTAATCTATATATAATTGTTATTATCATTTTTGTTTCAAGTTTTTTTTTTGTTTAGTTTTAAAAGTTTTTTTTATGTCGGATAAAATGATAATAAATTGCATTTCGTTTACTTTCGTTACAGTTTCACTTAATTGCGACACAATTCAAGGTTCGAACGAATAATTATCGATCCGCAGTATCTCTCGTACCGAGAGTTTGCTATTTCTATTTCGGTTGATCGCGATTTCTCGTTTTTCATTATCTGCATCGCACGGCGTATCGCGAGGGAGAAAAGGACCCCACCGACACACGATTAACGCGTGTCACACGTCACATATATAGCCATTCCATGCCACTCACCAAGTAGGACAATAAGGGAGACAGAGAAAAAACGACATATAAAAGACAAAAGATGGGTGTATGACGTGTGTATTTTCATGCATTCCTGTGACCGCAACGAGTCGGCCATTTTAAATGTTGTCTCGTAAAAACACTTGTAAAAAACAATAATGTAATCATTTACATTATTCACCCAGACAAACGTTAAGTACAAAAACAATTGCCAATAATTGAAACATTCAGGAGTAAAAGAAGGTTTTTTAAAACTATCTTAGTAATAAACTATTAGGGCAGGCCTAGATTACTTTAAGGGGTCTGCAAAGGCCACTTCAGTTTTTATGATATTTAGTGGAAAAATTACAAAGGCCTTTGTAAGGCTAATAAAGGTTTGTCTTTAATATAGAGAAGCCTCTAAATGGCCTTCACAGAGCCTTTATTAATATTAATTAACGAGATATAAATAGGCAGATTCGCCAACATTCTTCCAACATTTCAAAATTTTAAATTTTTACATTGTCTGATTTTCTAAAATTTGCTAATATTCAGACTTCTGAATATTTTTAGAAATAAAGTAAAATTCAACGAAACATTAATAGAAAATGAAAACATCGTCTAATACAAAGTTCAAATTAAACTCCTAATAAAATCGATAGACACGTATTTACAGAAACAACTGAAATAAATATGGCCAAGTACATAAAAGTATAATCAAATTATTAAATAAGTAGGTTTAATTACATAATAAAAAAATCTAATTCTTAAAATTAGATTTACATAATGCATGCCAAATTAACCTAATTACGAATAATATGTTTTCCATTTAAGCAAGATTAATTCTAAGTCTTCGTAGCACAGTGGCCAAAGTGCCTAACTGCCACGTTGAAGACTCGAGTTCAATTTCTACTTTGATACATTTTTTAGATTGAAAATGTAATTTAAATAGATTTGATTATGATGAAAAATATTTAATATACTAAATTTGTATTAATGAAAAAATAATTATGGGCTCGCCAAACTTGGCCCTGACTAGGGCCTACTTAGGTCAATCTTTATAGTTAATTAATAGGCGAAGAGTTAAGTTCTTCAAAAGGGATTCATTTTTAACCTTTATAGACCCTTTAACTCTCTTTGCTAGTTGCACGGCCAAGCCTATACAAGGCCCAGAAACAATTATTACTATGATATAACCAAAATTAAAGGTTCATAAACTTGTCGTATATTTGCAGTTTTCAATAAATGAAAGAAAAAGCTGCATAATGAGTCGATTGAAGAACAAAACCATAATTGTATGCTTGACGAACTACGAAAGCAATATCTGATCCACATCTGTTTCGTTATGTAATCATATATTCATAGATTTGTATGCTTATTACGTAACTTATGTATCTTACAAATCTCGGCTCGTGTAGATAATGTTGATAGAATTGGCGCGCGAACGATTTTTGCATGTTGGAAATTCTTCTGTGGCAAGAAACGTCGTCGTAAAGTTGGGTGCGCCAACAATGATTCCACCGTGTGTATATGATCTACTCGAGAGCTTTCTTTCTCTCTCTTATGGCGGCGCGCGGCTGTGCGTTTCATTCATGAACAAACGAAGCGTGCCTACGGAAACGCGTATAAAACCAATGTCGACGGTATTTAAGACCGAGCTCTGACGGCAACAGGAAAACGACGCGAGAACGTGCTCGTTGCATTTGCCAACGCTGAATACCGATACGCGTTTCGCTTTGCCAAATGATCCCGGATACTGGAAACTCAATTCCAAGACAATCGAACTTTGAAGAGTGTATTAACCCTTTGAGGCGCGAACTTTTTTTTGCCTTTTTGCTTTTTTTCTTCTTTTATTCATTAATGCCAGAGGAATACAAGCATTGAGTTTCAATTATGCTTATTTTAAAAGTTGAATGAAAATATTTGAGTTTGGTAACACTGTAAGAAATAAATAAAATAATCGCGAGATTGCCAGAAATGATTGCTTAGGAAATTTACTCGTATTCCTAACTAGAGATTTTACATTTGTTCTTGCACGGTAATAATAAAAAATGGATTAATTGTTAATTATAAGTGCAGTTGAATTAATTTTTGTGCAGAATTAAGTTTTGTTAGAAAATATAAGTTATTCTGATCTCATATAGGCAAAATTGCAGTGTTTATCGCAATAATCGAATTATATCTGAACAACAAAACGCGAATAAATTTACATTGGCAAGCATGATAGCTCATTACATCACCAGAGTATCATTGCATTATTTCAATTATGTGGCAAATGGACTATAATCATATGAAGCTCTGTTCCAAAACTAATAAAATGTACCCCTTTTCAAACTTTGTTCATAATTAAATAATTCCGGTAAAAAAAACAGTGCGATGAAATGTATTTTTAATTATGCATTGTATTTACATATAATTAGAACAAGTTGTTATAAATTCATGGCGTGCAAAGTAAAGCATTTCAATAAGATGTAAATTATACTTGTAACGAAATATTACAAAAACAATTCTTTTTTTATAATATAATTGATTGATGAAATTTAAAAATTCAAATTCGTGTATCTCTTGCATGCGATAAATCAGGAATTCTAAAATTAGGTTCTGCAACGTGTCGCATTGACAGAATATACAAGGTATCCGCAAAATTGCAATGCATAAAATATATTCCTATATGCGCCGACAAAATTGAATGCTTTGAATGTGAAAAGTAATATGCTTATATTAAGTAAACGTCGTCGATATTCGGAATTCAGTGGCAGAAAACTGACCACGTATTGCCTTTATGTACTCGCGCGTGACCGTATGCAATGCCTATAAATTTATATACGTGAAGGTGGAGCGATATGACACGATTTAAACGTTTTTTTTGTCCTCTCGTCGTCGCATTTAATAATTTATTATATCCAATCATAATATACTCTCTCCCTTGCTTCTACTTATTTTGATACGCTGAAATTAATTACAAACATTCGTTTTTGAATCTTATATATTAATTTTATATACGGATAACAGAGGAATTAATTATTACATTACATCGTCAAATTTGAATACCATTATCAATATAATACCTCCAATAAAAATCGACCAAAATACTTTTATTAAATACGACATGAAAGTATCGCCGTAATATAATTATCGGTTGTCTTTCGATAATGTGAAATAAGAATTCAAATTAGATGTCTTAATTTAAGTTCTTTTTTCAATAACGTAAGATATATCTTAGCGAAAGGAAAAATAGATTGCGAATATATTGATAATATATTTTAAATGTTTTTCTATTCAAAATATTTCTTTCATAAAAATATATTCTTAATATATTCATGATATATCATAATAAATTCATAATATATTGATTTCATATATTAAATATTTTCAATATATATTAATATATTTAAAAAGAGCTCCAAAATTACCTTTTTGACATTATATCGTGAATATATTATTGATATATAAATTCGTTCTTAATACACTGACAAAAGTAAGCCTATAAAAATTATCATCTGTCTGATAAAATAGGGATATACTTGTAAAAAACCAAAAAATTATCATCTTTTCTGATAAATATATTCGTTTGTATGAAAATAATTCTCAAGCTTCGAAGACTTTTTATCAGAAAAGATAATTTTTTGGTTTTTTACAAGTATATCCCTAATTTGTCAGAAAGATAATAATTTTTATAAGTTTACTTCTGTTAGTGTATGTTGTAAAATATTCTCAGTATATTCCTATATTAAAAATATATTGAATATATATCAAGAATGTATTGTAAATATTTTTTTTAAATCTATGAAAATATATTCTTAATATGTTAAGAATATATATTATAAATATGTTATATTATATAAAATATAATTAAATTAAATTATAAATATGTTATAATATATAAAATATATTCTTAATATGTTAAGAATATATTAAAATTCACACAGTCGGAAAATATATACGCAAAATATATATGAAATATATTTTTCAGAAAAGAATATATTTGCATCAAGAAATTATATAAATTGCATATATTTTTTATGTATTTTCTAAATATATTTGTAAAAATATAAAATAAATATATAACAAATATATATAATATATATTTGTATACGTTAAGCGGCAAGAAATGATATATTAGCAATATATTTTGAGAAATATATTTTCGTTCTTGTGGGTTTGTCGCTTTTTTATATATGAAAATAAAAATTTTATATACAAATATATTTTAAATGTAAATTTAATATATATTTATTTAATATTTTACTATATATTAAATATATATATATAAATATTTTAAATATATACTTTTGTCTAATTTGTTGCTGCAAATATATTTTTAGCGTCAAAAATATATTTTTGAAATATATTTATTTCCGTCCGTAACGAGAAAGTATTAAGAATATATTAACAATATATTCGCAATATATATATAACGTTTTGCTATGGAAACTTGGTCAAAGACACTTAACGGTCACTCATCGATAAAATTAAAACAAAATTGATGATAATTGAGCGACGTTTTTGTAAACAAGTTTTAATCGTTGTAAGTTGATTAGAGGAAGACTTTTCTCACGCATTCCTGGAAATAATCAGCGCTGGCTCTGCGGCCTACGCGCGATACAAGCGTGAAACTTACGAGGTCGACGATTCGTTCACCGGTTATTAATCGCTGCCGGATTAAAGACGACCTCCGCGTACCGGTTTGGCATATAGCGCGATAAAATCGCACACAGGCCACCAGAATTCCATTCCTATTAAAATGCAAAGGCAAAAGCGGCCCGATTCCGTTGTCGATTAATCGCAACGATGGCGCTCATTCTTAGTCATTTTTCTCTCCTGGGTGTCTCTAGTCGTGCGATTTTCGCGACTAATCGAGCGCGATCACTCGGTCCGTCGACTGCAACTACAATCACTTCGAGTTGAATTCATGTCGTTAAATTGCAACTTTTTCTTTTTCATTCTTTTTCTTTTATTACATTCAACGATAACGTTCATTATCAGCAAACTTTGTCAATTTAAACGCCTTTTACACTACATTATGAAACCGCTTAAAAACTTAACAACTGAATAACAATAGTGTTACATGAATAAAATTATTAAATAAAATATTCAACTTGCTTTTCATAATAATCAAATAATATCGTCATAAATGTAATCTTGATCGAAAAGATGGCAATTCATTTCTTAAAGTGGTTGTAACAATAAAATATGTAGGCGTAATGTGGCTTCGTCGAATTGTACTTATAAAGTCTAATCAAAGGCTAATCAAACTCTGTATTAAGTAATGAGAAAACACTTAAAGACTAATCCGATTTTTTTTAATATCCAAACTAAACTCGATATAGTAATTACAAGCTTTTATGTATCTTGAGAAATCAACACATGGAAAATTACTAAACCACTTAGTCCAGCTAAGATGTATTCAATATCTGTGTAATTATCATACGGGTACTGTGTTCAATTATATTAATCGTACTAAACAAAATTGATAATTCATAATTATATTTCCAGACAATCGTTAATGTAATACAACACATATCTCGTTGAACATTTTTTTTTACTTTGTTGACCATATAAATGAAATTCTCTTCATGTAATATTACTTTGTTAATGACTTAAAGACAAAAACGCATCAATAAAATGGGTCGTATTGAATTTCAAAAATTGACTTTATTCCTCGATAAAATGGCCATTTCGCAAGACTTGAGCAACCGGATACATAGCCGTGTTTGCGCATAGCATTTTGAATTCTGCAGCGAGAGACTAATTTATTATTTAATTGTACGATTAAGAAACGAAGCTCTCGGTTGAGTTGCGACGAACAAAGGAGAAAGACTCGACCCGATCTACAATGGCAAGATTGGCGACACTTCATGTACGCGCGCCTTTCTTCCACATACTTTGGTCATTCCACAGCGCGCTCGACTGGGTAATAACCCATAAGTTGCACGTAATATATTATGAATACGTTATACATATGTAGTATCCTGAAATTACTCCATAATATTAACTTATAAACAGCCATTCTTCTAATTTGAAACATGAAAATAACATGTATGCCGTATTTCAAATGCACAGTTAAACTAACTGTTCTTCTTTTTACTCTTTATTTTTCTTAGGGCTAAGGTGTTGGGGATTGAAAAATTACATGATGTGAGTAAATAATTATTTTGCGATGGCTTGCATTTATATTGCAGTTATGGAAAAGACATTTGTAAGAATGTATAAATTGAAACGAGGCTCTGATGTGGTTTGCCTGATTAAAACAAGGTTAATGATTCCCTGATTGGTGCCCGTTCGGGGGGAGAATAGGATGACGCAAGACATTTTTTTTAAATTATGGCGGCCTTGTAAGGGCCAAGGATGGCCCAGGTATGGCACCATGAGTTTCAAACATGGCTAAAATCGGGAATTCCGTGTAATGGACCTCCCATTCCAATTTGGTTCAAAACTCGATTTGGTGTCATATGATTGACACATGGGTAGTCTGGTTGGGCCCTGACCTGGTATCCATGTCATAACCACACCTTGCTAAGTCATAAGTCTAGAACTTTAAACAACAAAAGTTTAATTTCTATATTTAATTTTTGTTTCATTCATTATAAAAAAACACACATAGGATCCCGATCAGGGTCTGACATGGTTTCCTAATTTGACTTCATTTTCATGAGTTTTCCCGATCGGAACCATACCAACTCCACATATTACTCCACGTTGATATTACATCCATATCAACGTCATACCCTGAGCCCGCTAAGAATAGCATGGTTTTCACGCCAGGCCCATATTTTAGCCCGATTGAAAATTGTACTAGGAAAGTCTTACAGTTGTTAATTTGCAGTTTTTGATTATTCAATTAATGATTGCGCTGATTTATAACAACTCGGTTATTTGCAATAAACTCGAAACAAGCTGAACCAAGTGAAACAACAGTTTGAACTGAGTAAATCATCCATTCGAAAAATAAATGTAACAATCACGAACGAGGCCTAATTGCCGCCGCGGCGGCGTTTAGAAACAACGTGGCGGCGATAAATCTCAGTATCCTGAAAGCCGTACACATCAACGTATTTATTGTAAATTGAAAACTCGGGGTATATTTTATAATGTATTTCGAATACATGTATTTGCGATACGGCGAACACGTCCGCGTTGTCTCGGGCACTCGTTTAGTTGGCCCGAGGCTACCAAGAGAAAACATACGTGGAGAAACTGGTGGGGCGGCGGGAAGGCGAGATGAAGGCAGCAGGGTCAGACATCGCGGCAACACAACTGAACGCTGTAATAATTTCGCCTGACGCTGATAATGGCACTAATGGTAGTGGTAATGCGACCACGATATTTCAGTTTTATCGAAAAACCGTATCAAAAACGCGGCGATGCATTTTTAAAGGTCCCCCTCATCGGTCGCAGTTATCGCGATTTTACGGCGCAGTGAGTTTTCAGCCGATATTATTGATCGACGCGATAATTCACGATCATTTTTAGTATCAAATTATCATACGGCGTCCTCAACTATCGGCAATAATGTCAGGCAATTGGTAAAACTGCGCGAAATCGGGAATATCTGGCTCCCGCGCGAGATCGCTATGCGAGATTGTGGAAGGTAATGAAATAACGCCCGACTGCCTCGAGCCTTGAGAGAGATGTTTGGCGCGCGCGATGAAAATTGAAATTTTGCATGTTACTTTGGCATTTGCATTTTAATGGTGAGAATTGTGACTTTTTGATGGGTTAATAAATCGCGCCAAGTTGTGCCGTTTGTTTGAAACTCTTCCGACGATCATTCAACGAGAGAATTGATGGAAAAGAAATTGACGCTTTGGAACGTTTGCATATGTTTGTTGAGATGAAGATTGCGGTGTGTTTGCAGTAGAGTTACGTTTATGGAGAATAGGCGGATGAAGAAGAAAAAAAAGGGGGGATTGGAAATTTATTTTCATACGCGTTTTGACAGAAATGTTTATTGCGTATTAATGTACCGAGATAGCTGGGTTTTATTATTGTAAAATAATTGCAACAAATTGCCGCGCTTGTTTATTTCACTGACTGCACAGTCTGTTGGATTTATTGTTAACGTTTCTCGTTGTTTTATGCTAATTTCGCGGAACTGCAGCATAAGATAGATAATATTCTGCACTTTTCATACACTCGAGTTGCAACGATTCACTTGCATTTTGTTATCAAAATGTGTAGTTCAGTTGGATATTGATATTGTAGCACATTTTTGCTATTCATAAACAGGTTTGCGGGATATTATAATAATTTTAGAATCGCGGAAAAGTAACGTTTATGTTAACGTTGCAAAAATTTATCATTCTTTTAACATTTTATGTTCAAGTTCGAAGCATGTAGTGTTTGCAAATGTTCGCATGAATACATTCAAATTGAATAAATAAGTTACAAGAAAGTAACCATAATCCATACATAATTAAAACTTGTGGATTAATTACGAATTTTTCCGAAATTCAACTCATATCTTCACATAATACCGCCAATTAAAAATAATTTGGAATGAGAAAAAAAAATGGTTCTTAATTAACAATTTTCTCCGTAAGGCTAAGCGTAAACCCGCGAGCTAACTAATCGATCCGCATTTGAACAGCGTAACTCTTACACACACGTGCATGTACAAATTATTACATACAATCTATAAGATCGAATGCTTATGAACGGTCTATAAAGAGCGCTTCGATCCAAAGATTTGCTCACGGCAAATGCAGCGAAGCAGATTTCGAGGTTACTTCGTGACTCGGTGCTGACTGTGTAGTCCGATCACGATGCCTTCGCTTATGTGTTTAACTTGCCTCTGCTTTTTATTATTATCATTATTACTTCCATATTTATATCATCTGTAATTACATATTTCTTAATGCACCGTCGATTAAAATTTGTCACGACAAATTAGCCGAGATTCATTTTTTTTTTCATAAAGAATCATTAAAAACGCAGGTTCTCGAAAATGATCAAAATTTGATAACTTATGTAATTGTGTTAAAATGTTGAACAATTTTTTGAAAGCGATTCACGAACGACAGGTGACTTCCGCCTCTCGTATCGATGTTTAAAAAAAAGGTATTAAGGAAGTCATCGAACGTTTCATGGCAAAAGTTTGTGTGACGTAAACGAGCAAGGCGTCGTCGAACGACAAAAAATGTATTTCCGTTTGAACCTAACGTTGAAGAGGAATATTAAAAGCGAACGAGGACGTCACGTAGTTTTTATATGCGTGTGTGCTTGGCGCAACTCACTGGCTACTGGCGATACACTGGGCGCGACGCGGAAAACAAAACCTTCTCCGAAATTCGTTTCATACATTTTATGCGGCGCTTTGTTCGCGAGTCAAGTACCTTAGCCATGACTCTTCCCTTTTATCAAAAAAAAAAAAAAAAAAAAAATTACTTATCCTAACAAATTCAAAAAGGATATGACTTTAAAAAACAGGAAATTCGCCAAAAAGACAATTTAAATGAAACATTTAAAATTAATTTAATTAAATTTAAAAAGTAAAAATGATTTATTAATTATGAATATTTTAATCAAACTAATGAAATGAGTTGAATTAAGAAAAAAAGTAACTTTGAAAAAGTTAATTTTGAAGCATTTTTTAAATATATTTTTAGTTTTGCTAAAAACTAAATTTTGATTTTTATATGCAAAAATGTTTGAAAAAAATGACTTATCTTAACAAAATCAACAAGAAAAAAAATGACACATTTTTAATGAATGTAATTGAATTTAATGAGTAAAAATGATTACATTAATTATGGATATTTTAATCAAACGAATGAAATGAATTGGATTAAGACGGACGAACTAACTTAATTGATTCTACGAAAATTGAGCAAATTATTCAAAAAGTACGGCGATATTGGCATGAGGCTACAGTTAAACTGTTCTGTTGTGTTCGTTTGTGACGACAATAATTAATTATCTTGCGATTTCTTCGAAGAACCAGTCTAAGTTGGTACATATTCGAACTCGCGCTGCGCACATACGAACGCGAAGCGTGCTCGCCGATGCAGCCAGCATGGGCATGTTTTATAGACACGTATGATGGAACACTCTCAGGCCGATCGTGTTTCAAACCGCAGAAGGACTTAACTGGGAAATGTCGACGCATATTGCGTATATCTGTATGCACTTCTTCTTCGAGAGGATCGTCAGTTATTTAACGCAACGACAATCCGAAAGACTTCTAGAAACTTTTATCGGGTTTCGTCAAAACTTCT
>JABFPJ010006004.1:0-11459 GCA_022817425.1 Gryon sp. ZL-2020
AAGACAATTTTTTTTAATTAAATTAATTTTTTTCAAATTAATTTAAATTTTTTCCCCAAAAAACCAAAATTGAGAGAAATTTTTTTTTAATTAGAAAAATTTTATTTAATTAAAAATTTTGTTTGAAAAACGCAAATTATTCACGAGACAAATTCTTTTATTTTTTATTTTAATTAAAAAAAAATTTATTAAATTTTTTTACTGAAAAACCAAATTTATTTTCGAGAAAAGTTTTTTTTATTTTTTTTTTAAATTACCAAAAAATTAATTAAATTAAAATTTTTTTAATGAAAAATCAAAATTATTCACGAGGCAAATTTTTTGCATTTTTTTCTAAATTAAAAAAATTAATTTAATTAAATTCACTTCTAATAAAAAACTGAAATTCAGCACATTTGTTTAAATAAATAATAAAAAATAAAAAAATTACTCAAATGTTTAAAGCATCATATATGAACAAGATTAATTGGTACTCGAAAGTAACTAACAAATATTTAGACTATAATTAAAATCTTATAATTGGTTAAGTAACTTTGAAAGCTGACGATGATACACTTAACAGTACCTACATCTGACAATTTAAACCCAAATTGTCATTCCGTTTCATCGTCGGCCCAACGCTGCGAGAGAACAATACAAATGTAATATCATTAAATTGGCGTACTTTGTCTCATTCTCTTATTTTACTTTTTATTCTCGCTTATTTTCTTCTCCTTTTCTCTTACTCGCTGCATTTGTTCCCTTTCTTTATTAACCAATTTACGAATCATTGGAATGCAAAATACTACTAATTATTTACACATTTCGGCGGCCAACTTAAATTGACATGACTGTGCATTCCGCAATAAAAGTTCGCTTTTTTTCAAAAATTTTTTTTTTTCGGCATTTCTTTTTTCGTTTCTAATTCAAACAAAAAATCTGGACGAACAAAATACCACCGTTATAAAATAACTATGCCTTTTTTTATATCGAATGAATTCCATTGTTTTATTATTGAGGGGAATTAATGAACCTGCGGAATTCGATAGGCGAAATGGTTATTGATAGCTTTACGACTGCCGATTTTGGAGGTTATGCGACGTGAATGATGAGAGAATTAAAATTGCATGCACGCCTTTCTCGGATGCTATCGCATTATCGATTCGTACGAGGGGCAATTAACGGAATGGCAAAAGCGCAGAGAAAGCGTTATTCTGCTGGAGATCAAGACGCGGGAGGGCAAAAAAAAGGGGGTCACTAGGGACCTTTTTTGTCTTAATTCGGTAAAAAATGCACGATCTTTTCAGACAAATTGAATCGCTTTTACGCCAATAATGTAATTGAAAAAAACAATTGAATAATAGCGAGTATGAGATTAGGTTTCAGAAAGTCAGAAGAAGAGAAAGTAAAAATGCAAGCGACTCCCTAGTAAAGAGGATCATATAATGTCCATACATACATAAAACCTATATTAATAATATATGAGAAAAATAATTAAGAAATCATATATTGATCAAATTTTGACCATATATGGACCATATTAATCGTATATGAACGATATATTGACCATGTCAATCATAAATGGAAAATATACAAATATACATTTAAGAAATCATATATTGATCATATATGGACCATATGTGTACCATATCGATCATATATGGACCATATATAGAATCATATATTGACCATATATCGAATTTGTATAGTATTCTGATACAGTGCCAATATATGGTCCATATATATAGAAAATCTGCAAATATATATTCAGAAATCATACATTGTTCATATATTGACCATATATGGACCATGTAATGACCATATATGGAATACATTTGTACAATCTGCTGATACAGTGCCAATATATAGTCCATATATTTAAAATATGCAAATATATATTCAAGAAATCGTATTTTGATCATATATAGACTATATATGGACCATATCGATCTTATATGAACCATATATTGACCATATATGGAATACATTTGTACAGTATGTTGATACAGTGCCAATGTATGGTCAATATATTGAAAATATGCAAATATATATACAAGAAATCATATATTTATCATATATTGATCATATGTTGACCATATATAAACCATATCGATCATATATGGACCATATATTGACCATATATAAAAAAAATGCAAATATATATTCAAGAAATCATATATTGATCATATATTGACTATATATGAACCGTATCGATCATATATGGACCATATGTTCACCATATATGAACTACATATGGACTACATGTCAACGTTATATTGACCATATATGGACTATATATAGATCACATATATGAACGATACTTTGACTATATATTGAGCATATATTGTCCATATATGGATTACTTATATATATGGTCCATATGTTAACGATAAATTGACCATATATGGACTATATATGGACTATATGTTGACCATATATGGACTAAATATGGATCACATGTTAACGATATGTTGACCATATATGGATTATATATAGAGCATATTTTAATGATATACAAAACCATATATGGAACACACTACTACAATATGCTGATATATTTCCAATATATGGTCCATATATGGAAATATCCAAATATAATGATTAGCTAAATATAATATATTATCAATATAAGGACAATTTATGATCCTTTTCATTAAGGTTAACCCTTAAAAAAAGACAAAAAGTTTCCCCCATAAAATGGAGAACAATATACTCAAGAATATTATTCAATCTATATATAATTTGTTGAATTCAATATTTATAATTTAATTCTCGTAATTTGATTCGTCGATTACAGAAAAAGCTTGAACGTTATTATAACTGTAGATATAACAACGTTATTTATTCAATAATATATATCATTTCGTATAGATATAATAAGGATTTCGATGTTAGCTTGATTTCTGCTAAGGTACAAGAGAAGGTCAATACTAATACTATTATGAATGAACGCTTTTGTCTTAATTCTTTTTTTTTTTTTTGTTTACACTTCTCGCGAATTTTAGTGTACTTATTTGGCGAAATGATCGATGACTTTTGGCCGACAGGACAGAGTTGTAAACCATCATTTAGCACCATTCGAAAATCAGCTTACTTTTAACCTTTAACCTACATACTTCTTACATACTTAAAACCTAAATATAACTCAATTTCATATTCATTTGCTGCAATATCCATAAATTCATATTCACATTTTGCGCACTTTTATATTCTGCATTTTCGTAAAATCTTAATGATAACTTAAATGCCTTTTTTTTACATTACACAGAACTGCAATTTTACGTTCAATTAATGTAATTAAGGTTGTTGCAAAATTTGTGGTCGACAATTCTCTGCCCAGAGAAGATAAATTGATTAAGTATGCAAAATGATTGTCGAACATTTGAAATGTTCGAGAAAAACCCAGAATCAAATGTTTGGACCTAAAAAGTTGTCGTGCGACGGAGGGAGAGAAAGTTAAAGATTGTGCTACGTACGAAACTAGTGACCGTTTATTGCTGTTATTGCGCACACACACACGCACGCACGTTTATTCCGACGCCGATGTTCGGAGCGATGTGGGTGGGTGGGTGGTCTGGCATGAAATTTTGTTGAACGTTTCGGAGGATCGTGGGGCGGCTCGATTATGGATCCAGGTTCCTCCTGCTTTTTTTTTCTGCATCAAGGCTACACTCATTAGCCACGAAGACTGCGTCCCACCAAAAGTGTCACCATTGACAAAACCCAGATACAAATGCCGAAGGATTTCAGCGACGACGCGGCGTTGCATCCGTTCTCTTGGCAGCAGTATGTTTGCGCGCTCCAAGATTCTGCAAAAGGAATGCAGAAAATATGAGTTTGTTTTAGAGAAAATTAATGAAGTTTCCGGTGTAAAAAAGGGAGGTAATAATTTTGGATCAAAAAACGAAATCAAATTTTGATTTTTTAAATGACGAATAGAATTTAGTAATATGAAATTAAGATAAAAAATGATTCATATATGATGGATATTATATCATAAATATACATTTTTTTTATAAATATATTTATTATATGATATAAAGTTGGTTATATATGGACCATGTATTGACCATCTATGAATCATATATTGGCCATATATTGACCATCTATGAATCATATATTGGCCATATATTGACCATATATCAATCATATATTGATCATATATCGACCATATATCGACCATATATTGAGCATATATCGACCATATATCGATCATATATTGGGTATATATTGACCATACATGGATTATATATTGATCATATATGAACCATATTTCGACCATATATCAATCATATATTGACCATATATCGATCATATATAAGTTTCGTGACTTGTATATTTTCAAAATGTAAGTCATGGAATATCTATTAAATATTATGTACAAAAATATATATCAAACATATATCAAACATATATTTTCAAAACCAAAAAATATATTTTTTCCCCCGAAAAAGGTTACATATTTGAAATATATTTAGAACGAATTTTGTGTTTTCACGAGAAGTAATATTCGTATATTGAATTCTGTGTCAGAGCGATATCTTTTCTTGTCATCGATTCTTAATTGTGTCTAACCCGCATAGTCTTCGTTACCGAAGAAAACGCAAAAGAAAAGATATTTTTTATGCTTTCAAGATATATTTTATGCTTTTTGTTCTATGGATAATTATGTCATTTCTTAAGCAATTTCAAATAAAAAATAACTGAAAAATACTAATTATCCATTTTTCTTACTTAGTACATTTTACCATTCCATGTTATAGTAAAAATGATCAAATATTCTTCATATATAAAACATATATTACTAATATAATATTCATGAAATCATATATGCATCATATATCGACCATATATTGACAATATATTGACCATATATTGACCATACTTGCAACATATATGGACCATTATAGAATATATATGGAATATATATGGACCATTATAGAATATGTATGGAATATATATGGACCATACATTGTGTATATCAATTATATTGATTATATATCAATCATATATTGACCACATATTGATTTCATATGAACCAAATATTGACCATATATCGATCATATATGGACCATATATTGACCAATATATTGACTTTATATCGATCATATATTGACCATATATCGATGATATGTTGGCCATATTATGGCCAAATGTGTATCATATATTGACCATATATAGATGATATATTGACTATATCTTGACCACATATGGACCATGTATGGAAAATATGCAAATATATGTAGTCAATACAGACCATACAAAATATTATATTTTGCTAAAAATAATATATCGTCAATATATTAACAATATATGGACAATATATGTTTCATTTTATTAGCTTTTTTTGTATACATATTTATATATATAATATGAAAAGTTTTGTTCGATAGATAAGTTATCTCATATTAAAATAAACAGAACTCGAAAACTGAAAACTTATTTCGCTTAACTATGAATTATTTTTCTACATTAGTAATCATTTGATTAACTACAGTTTTCAAAGACGGTGGATTATTCATTTCACATCGTGCATAATAGTCTTACCATGGTGTAATCATGTGAAATTTTAAAAGCAGATACGAGAACTTGAGATAGAAACTACATTTCTGCTTGGGTCGAAAGCGTCTGTAATATTAACGTCTGACCTGTGTTTTATTCCAAGTTTGAAATCGTCAATAATTAAGACGGTTTTAACACACTTTATAAAATAACGAATGATTTGCAAGTAAGATGTTCGTGTCAATGAAAATAACATTTTATATTCGAAATATATAAGCTATATTGCTGCATTTTTACATAAATTATATGTATAAGGAATTTATATATTAAAATATATTATATTTATATAATATGTTTATATAAAATGATATTTTGTATAAAAAAACCAGAACTTCACAAATATTAAGTGGTATAACTCGAGAATAATCAGACCTAATAAAATACACTTTTTAAAGTATGTCTGACTATTCATAATTTATTCTACTTAATATATGTATATAATATATTTATGTAAAATTATATTTTGTATGAAAAATACAAATTTTAACACATATTAAATAGTTTTATTCGTGAATAGTCAGACATAAATAAAAAACTCTTTTTAAAGTATGTCTGACTATTCATAATTTATTCTACTTAATATATTTATATAATATTTTTATATAAAATTATATTTTGTATAAAAAAACAAAAACTTAACAAATATTAAGTAGTATTATTCGTGAATAGTCAGACATAATAAAATACCCTTTTAAAGTACGTCTGACTATTCATAATTTATTCTACTTAATACATTTGTACTTTATTAATTAAAATGTTACAATAATGTAATCTGCTTTGCATATTGATTTTTGTTTAATATTTCACTTGACAAAAGTGTTGTTTTGATGTAGTCCATCTGTGCGAAAGGTGCTTGAGTAAATGATTTGTATTCCTGGCTTTTTCGTCAGTATCCTTCTATTTTCCGGCGTCTTTGGTAATTCCGGGATTATCCGCGGCATGAAATTGCAATAGTGCTGTTGTCATAAAACCTGATGATGTTAAAATGAATCATCGCAGGATTAGACGAAACGATGCAATTTTTATATTCCGACTGACATAAAGCTTCGTAAAAAAAAGTCCCAGGTCTGATCAGACCTGAAAATTGTTTTGTTTGTAAACAAATATACATGTTTGTATACAATTTTATTCTGAATTATATCTGATTTTATATGATCGAAAACATTGTTGAAAATATATGAATCATATATCGATTATATATCGATCATATATTAACCATATATGGATTATATGTCAATCGTATAAGAACCATATATGGACCATATATGGAAAATATATATCATACATTTTCATATATTGACTATATATGGACCATATATCGATCATATATTGATCACATATTGACCATATATTAACCACATATGGATCATATATCGATCGTATATGAACCATATATGGACAATACGTTGACCGCATAGAGTTCATATATTGACCACATAATTACCATATATGGGAAATATATATCACATATTTTCGTATATTGACTATATATGGACCATATATCGATCATATATGAACCATATATATGGTCCATAAATGTTTGACTATAAAATTATTCTATGAAAATTTAATTGTATTAAAAAAAAAAGAAAATTTATATTTGTACATAAAAAAAATTTGATTTCGGAAAATGTATAATATTAATTGAAAACAACAACGTACGTCCTTCATCGGAAGCTCAAAATTGGCATGTTTCAGTGCTAAAGGCCATTTTTCGTTGGACGATCGCCAATTGCGTCAGACAAATGAGATTGGAATGTGGATCGGGACAAACTTGGCGACGTTCATTCGACAATAGTTGAAAAGAAAAAGTTGATTGTAACAATATTCATGATCGAATTTTGTTTGCAGCAAAACATAAATGTACGATCGGCAATTTTGAAGGGTGAAAAAATGGCCAAGTGTTTGACAATTTTGGTAAACACTTTGCCATGTTAATTTCTTAGTTTAAGATTATGTAATATAATTTTAATATATCGTTTATATATATATATCGTTAATATATTGATAATATATTGCTAATATATTATTAATATATCAGCAATATATTTTTTAAATATTCGCGGCATATCAAAATGACCGATTTATTTAATTTATATCAACTTTTGCATTGCTATTGAGAGCCAATGAAGCGCATCAGAATCTAAGAATGGAAGCCCGGATCCAGGCGTATGATACTGAGTATAGTGTTTGACGAGGCTTAACTGTCAACGTCGATTTCAGCCTTGGACATGGATGTAATGATATAATTGTTTGAAGCCGAATACAAAGACTGGGCGAGCGTCGCACGATGTTCCCGCGTACAATACCTTTGTTCGCGCTCGGACTCACAAAGTAACGGATACCGTCACTAATTTGCGCTATACTGATAACGATTAACATCGCTTCCAATCAATAAATCATTATGCAAATATTGGCTTATGGATCACCCATCACTTTTGTTATCTTTTCGCCTTTTGTATTCTTTTTGAACCATTTTTCCCCAAATCATTTCTTTGCTATCATTGTTCATGAAAACTTTTAATAATTTATTTGATTCATTATGTGTGAATGCATTAATAATATGGCAAAAATGTGGCCTGCCCTATTATAGCCTAATTAGAAGTTTCCTAATCAGGGCCTAAACTGGGCCATATTAGGATATTTCCAATTTTCTTGACGGTCAAAATGTAGTAATTGTAAGTTGGCCTTAATAATTACTAAGGCCAAAAATGGCCCTAATAGGGCATCCTTGATTTTCAAATTGGGCTACAATACATATACAACGCCAGGCATTAATAAGGCTATTATTAATTTATAGTGAAATAATTAATATGACGAAATCATCATACGAAATCTAATGTCGTATCATGACCTTACTAGGGCCAAGGTTGTTGGCCATGCCATGATTAATATACAAGTTTGGCCCAATGGGGCCCTGATCAGGTGGCCATGCTACAGCTAGATTAAAATAATCATTGTTAATAAGGCGAAATCAATAATAAATTCGTATGATGGACCCTAATAGGGCCAAGGTTGTTGGCCATGTTATGATTAATACATATGGATGGTCCAATCGGGCCCTGATTAGGTGGCCATGTTATAGTCACAACTTAATTATGACATTTAGACATTTTTTCTTTAATCATTAAGTGACCAAATTTGGACCCGACTAGGCCCCGCTATGGTTTCCACCCCTAGTAATAAATGTTTTTGGGGCCTGTATAGGCTTGCCCGTGCAACTCGCAGAGGCATTCAAAGGCTCTATGAAGGTTAAAAATGGATCCTTTTTAGGAATGTGACACTTCGCCTATTAATTACCTGTACAGAATAACATAAATAGGCTCTAGTTAGGGCCTGGTTCGGCGAGCCCATAATTATATTTTATTTAATACAAATACAATAAATTCAGTGTAAATTGTTTGTATTAAAATGTTAATAAATGTTAACTGATATCATTCAAACTAGGCTTGCCTTAGGAGCTCCCTTAAATAAGGGAAATCCTAGGAACTAATAGGGGCCTATGTAGGCCAATGGGCTTCTACTGGAAAATCCTATATGAGCCTATTATATGCTTTTAAAAACAAATTTATTTCAGCTTATTAAGGCGTGTAACCCTTCCCCTTAAATTCACCTGTAAAGGCCTTAATAAGGCTATTTTATGGCTTTTTATGAACCTTAAAATGTATAATTTACATTTATATAATTATATTTTTATCAATACAAAATAATTATTGAAGCTAAGTTGGCCATGCTTTTGCCTAACTAAGTTTTGCCTATTTAGGCAAAAGCATGGCCAAATTCACTAAACCTTAATAGGTAATTCATAAGCAAGGCGTTACATCCCTAATAAGGACAATTTTTAAACCCTTTTTTAGCCCTTAATGGCCCTTTTTGGATTAAACTAGGCAAGCCTATAAACTGCCCTAAAATTATTGGTTTTAAGGAAAAAATAATTGGAAATGATTTTCAAGACTGTTAAAATGTCTGTCACACGCTTCGGCTGGCAAATACGTTCATAAAAATGCATCTTCGGTAGCTCCCCGGAGAAACGCGAAAAAATACCACTTCGATCGGACCGAAAGGTTTCGCAGCGCAAATTCGATGAAATTCGGTTTCTCGGTTATCTTTTGAATACTTGAATAGATTTTGAGTGCGCGCCTCGTTTTGTCCGTGGACGTCGCCTCTTTTTTTTGCTCCTCTTTTATTTCAGCGCCGAAACATTTGAAAGTTGACAAGTCAATGTAACGTTGGTTGGCAACGCGCGCGCGAACGAACAATGAAAAACCAAACGAGTTATCCGAACTTGTTTCGCTTGAAAATTCTTATTTAATGTCACCGCGGAAAAAGCTTTTCGCGAAAAGACAACACAAAAATTGAATTTCACCCGACTTTACGTCAATGCGCCCAATTCAAAAGCAAATGCAAATTTGCAACACAACTTTACGATTTACTTTCAATTTGTACTACGCAATTCAATATGTTCGTCCACAATTGGGCCAACAATATATATATATATATATATATATACATTTAATGGTTAGCCTAAATTTCATTTGGCCCAAATGACATATATCCATATATATATATATATATATTAAATTTGAGTTTTTGCCGCTTTTCATATATAAATAAATTAAATATATATTTATTATTTAGAAATATAGATTAAACAAATATTAAATATTTTTTGTATATGTAATATATATATATATATATTTTTTTTTTTAAATATATTTTCGCCCATCTTTCGATTACAAATATTTCCATCTAATTTCATCCAATATGTCAGTTGTCAAATTTATTATGTTACTTTAAATTGCTTACTGACATGTGTTTTATATTTTGATTATCATTTTAACATTTTCATTTTTCAAACATAAATTGAATCACAGTCAACTTGCTACGTCAATACTTAATTCAATAACTTTTTAATTTTTTTTTTTTTTTTTTTTGAGACATTCCAAAATAAATCAAAAACGCAAGATTCATAGACGAAAAATGCTTATGATTGAAATTGTTTATCATTAATAAAAAGGGAAACAAAATTCGCGCGAGAATAAACGCGATAAAAACAATTCATATCTCATACGTAATTTATCAAACCTTGTTGGACAAGGCTCGTGATGTATATAGGCGCGACATTGTGTGCAACAACACGCTCTTGTACATCCCCGTTTTTTGTCTTACAAGTAAATTACAAAAAGTCATAAATCATTCATGTATGAGTTTTTTATTAAATTCCTTCGCTCGAGCAACAACGAAATGTGTAAAACACGAAGTTTACTTGCACAAAAATGCATTCTCTTACGTTAACCAATCAAAATGATTGTTTAAGGAAATAATAAGCACAAATCAATCAATAAGATTTTCTTTTTTACATTTAGTTTTGTACGTCCGAAAATATTTATTTATATATATTATATATATATAATGTAAACTTTGAAATATGGTTAAATTGTGGGCCTAGCATGGAAGCCATGTTAGCTGATCGGGTAATGATATGATTTTCCCGATCAGGTCCTGCATATATCTGTAATGGTGGGCACTAATATGGTTCCGATAGGGCAACCCGTTAAAAGTGGTTAAAATTAAGGCAGCCATAGCGAGGGCCTGGTCAGGCCAAATTTGGTCACTTAATGATTGAAGAAAAAATGTCTAAATGTCATAATTAAGTTGTGGCTATAGCATGGCCACCTAATTAGGACCTGATTAGGCCATCCAAGTGTATTAATCATAACATGGCCAACAACCTTTGGCCCTATTAGGGTCCTGGTAGGAAGCATCATACGAATTTACCCTAGTAAAAATAGCAATTGGGTTTTGATGTGGCCATGATCAGGAAACCACAGTACCTAATCTGGCCATAATTAGATTTTTTAATTAGGATATTATATGTGTGTAACGCTAGGAATTGATATGGTCCTGATCAAGTAATC
>JABFPJ010006005.1:0-11002 GCA_022817425.1 Gryon sp. ZL-2020
AATCGTTTCAAAACGTCAAAATATGCATGTAAAACGCTTAAAACAGCTTAAATAAGCCTAATAACACGTTTATTTTAACGTTTTGAACGATTTGGAAAAATGTGATTTGAAAATCACGAATTTTTAAATTTTTTGTATTTGACCAGGAAAATGTTGGCATTTGGTGTAAGTTTATAGGATTACTGCCACGCCGAGCGGTAAACGTGACAATAGCAGTGATCAACATAACATTTCACAAATTTTAACTTTCAACTTATTGTCCAGGAAGAGCTTTTACTGGTTGTAGAAAAAACTGATTCACTGATTTAGTTTAAAATATTAATAACTTTTTATTGATAGACTTTTGATTTTTATTGATAGACCTTTTTTGGTCTTTACAGCTTGACGTCTGAGACAGAACTGATCTTAGTCGATCGCGCTTAGAGCTACCTCGCTTGGGTTACTGGAGGGGAGTGTGGTGGGGGAATGGTTCTCATTGGTTGGTGTGTTTCATGCTGAGGTGTCCAATTGGATTAGAGGCGTATGCTGAGGTTTCCAATTGGATTAGAGGCGTCATACAATACGTTGCTCGTTGGTCGGTCGTATACACGTGTTTTCTAGGAATTTACAATGATAGTTGCACCAGATGTCGTATGATTCATGCTGCATTCTCGGATTAAGATATTGCTTTCATTCGTTAAAGTATTTGAAGTTTTGGTGCTAGAGTTCTTATCTTAAGGTTCGGGTTTCTATAATACAATGTCGTCTGGTTATTACGCACTTTACAAAGATAATTTATGGCAGGTCTACGTGACAAATCTGTGCTTCTCAATTACTTTTCTATGAAACTTACAACATTTGTTTATTTGACAATAAGAGATATTTCTGGAATGTTATCGACTTATCCTATGTTACAAGAGATGGCTGTTTCGGCGATCGTTTTGCGTTCGGATTTAGATTACGTCATATTTATTTCATTATACATTTACGTTTATTATTAATATCATTAACTAACATTTTAACTAATATTTATTGATAAAGTATAACATAGAAATACAACGTTTTTGTGTTTAATAACAATAACCTTATGACTTCAATATTACATTACGTTATTTATGGCTATATTAATTTTGTAACAATAATTTGTTCTTATAATATTAATACATTTATATAACTAATAGGATAATTCTTCTATACTATGAATCTGTAAACTTGTGATTTTAATTACGGTACATTGATTTAGTATGAATTATTTAACTTGTAGTTTTATTTATAATACATTAATACAGTTTGAATTAATTAACTTGTGATTTAAACATTATAAATGGTCATTTTATAATAACTATATTTATTTATTGTTACAATTGATTCACAAATTTAGAGTTTCATATCAGTATTTGGTATGCATTTTATTTTGGGTTATGTTTGGACACTTGCTTTTGTTTGTCGTTTCGGCACCTTCTTTTGTTTGCCGTTTCGGCACCTTCTCTTGTTTGCCGTTTCGTATATGAAGTACAATGAGTGTATGCTTGTTTTCTATAGTTAATAATCGCTGAATTAACCTAACTTACACTAGCGAAACTTTAAGATACTTATGTATTTAACCAAGTGATTTGAGTTAAGTTAATGAAAAATTTAGAGTGTATATGTAACACCCCCCTGCTTAGGTTTGAGCTTCCCGCTCAAAAGAGTACGATTTATTTTAGCAGTTTGATAATAATGAGAATTACAATTTTTACAACGACGATAATGATTATTGTTGAACCATAAACAGTTAAATTTTCGATGATTTTATTATATTTGTTTTTATATTCATCCGTAATTTCTTTTGAAGCATTAATAATGTCCATTAGTTTTGAAGATTCGCTGTTCAGATCGGTATCTAAGTGTTCTTGTATTTCTATAACATCTCTCAAAATTTTTGCAATCGAAAAGTTACTCAAATGCATTTCGGAAATTTCTTTATTTAAGTTAATGTTAATTTCTATAAGATTGATCTTGTTTGTAACAAATGTCTTAGCTTTTGGTGTATTGTAAATAAATTCGCGAGATTCTATTTTACAATCGGGTTTTAATTTAATTTCGCCTTGTTCCGTGAGGTTTAGTATTTCGATGTTTCGATTACAAATTATTTTGACTTGCTCTTCTTGAAGTAATGAGTAAAATACTTTATAGGGGTTGTATGATCGTAGCCAATAGTTTTTCGGATTTTTAATTACTCTAACGTCGCAATCCAGTATTGTATGTGTTTCGAAATTAAACAAGAATTTTATTTCGCAAGGAGAGCTGTTGGAAAGCTTCTTAAAAAATGCTTGGGCGATTACATATTTTTGTGTGATTAACATTTTTGCATGTCGATAGCTCGCCTTCTGTTATCGCAGAGTATATTTTAGTAACATCACTGACTATGTAATACATGTTATTTGGTTTTATATAAGTTATTCCAAGACTACTATTGCTTGGGAAGGGCAAAGTACGATACATGTTGAAGGTTAAGTGATCAATTTCTGGAATTTCAATCAAGTATAAAAGTTTATCTACTTCTAGACCAACTTTTATTGTTACCAATTCGGTAAAATCGTCAAAGTTTAATAAATATTGAATATTTTCAAGCTGCAATGGCGGTTTTATAATTAAATCATGGATTTCCGACAATTTTAATATTTTTGGGTGTAATAGACCCTTCTTAGCAAAAAGAATAGCGTTTAAAATTTCTGTAAACTCAGTGCTTAATATGTCAATAGATGTTTCAATTTCTGATAATGTGTAACTTAATGAGATCTTATCTGTTGCTTCTGATATAAATTTTGTTAAATTGACTTGTAGGTCTTTACATTTTTGTGTATATGTATTAATTTTGTCGAATCCCTGTTTTATGACCAAAGTTTGATTCTCGAAAAGACTCTGAAATTCATCTATTCTTCCCTCGTTTTTCTTTATCAAGTTTTCTAAATTTTCGAAATCTTCTTCGGTTAAAGTTCCGAAAATTGCTTTATTTATATGTCCTATGAAACCTAAAGGTGCACCACGCCTAATTCTTTTAGTTTCAAAAATAGATTGTATGTTTTGGAATGTGTTCTTTATTTGTATCATGCGTTCGTTGATGAGATGAATTCTTGAAGATGCGATGTCTGGTAGATTATTAAAGTTTTCGATAAAGTGTGTCAATTCGTGATATTTATCATAAATTTCCCGTAGATCTACATATTGGATGATTTGGAGGTTCGTGCTGATTAATCGTGTTGAGCCACAATGTTCGATTAAAATACCGGAGTGTAGGTTTATGCATGATCCAGGTGAGTGAAGGTATGATAAGATGAAGTTGATTATGATGATGAAGTTGATGATTCTCCTGAAAAATGAGCGACTTTTATTAGATCACGGTGTACTATTTTTTCCTTGTTATTGATCAATAATTTTACATTATTTTTGTCTAGAATTTCAATTACGGGATATGGGCCAGTATATTGATTGTCTAATTTATTTTTCTTTTCATTATTCAAGAGATATATCGCATCACCTTCTTTGATTTTATTTTCACGAGCGGATTTATCGTAATAACGTTTAAACTTAATTTTGGCATTGATAAGGTTTTCGCGTGCTAGTTTTCTGATGGATTCTAGATTTAGTGACAGGTTTTGTACATAATCTTCGTACGTTATTCCGTCTTCAGGAGGGGGAAGGCTTGAGGGGGATCTTGGTTTTCTTCCAAATAATAATTCGAATGGAGCGAATTGTGTAGCTTCATGGATACTTGAATTGTATGAAAACATGCAGAATTCTATGTATTCGTCCCAATTCGACGAGTTATTATTTATATAGTGCTTTAAATACTCAATGAGGACGTGATGACTTCTTTCAAGACTACCATTGCTCTGTGGGTGAAAGGCAGAAGTGTGATAATGATCGATTTGGAACAGCTTGGCGGTTTGTTTCATTAATGTACTTAGAAAATTGGAGCCTTGATCCGTGAGTATTGTTTTAGGGGCTCCATAAATTGCTATGAAGTGTTTCGCAAATGCATCTGCAGTCGAGATCGCATCAGCATTTTGCAATGGCACCGCTACACAATATTTGGTCAGGAGGTCTTGTATTGTCAAGAGATATTTGTTTGATTTGATAGTTTCAGGGAGCGGACCTACGATGTCTAGGGCAATTTTGTCGAATGGTTCTTGTGGGGTGTCAGTTATAATCATGGGATTTTTGGGTTTCAATCGTACCAACTTCTTTTCCTGACATGATTTACATTTAGTAACGAATTCGGTTATGTCTTTTTACATACCTTCCCAATAATAATGTTCTTTGATCCTTTTATAAGTTTTGGAAATGCCCTTATGTCCACCTATTGTTGAACAGTGAGCTTCTTTTATAATCGTGGGGATTTCATCAATTGTAGGTTCGCTAATTTTGTTTGTAAAAATCAGAACGTGAATGTGGGAATTTTTAAATGCTGTATGTAGACACTTGATGATTTTAAACCAATTGATTTTTGATTGGCATAAGTCTTCCTTTGCTAGGTTAATTTTGAAAATATTTTCTTGTTCCAATGCTTTTCGCAAAGTTTTAAAAGCCTTCAAAAGTTGTTTTTCGGATGTATTTTCAATGTTTTTTAAGATTACGCCAAAAATATATTTATTATTTTCCGTTGATACGTAGACCTTCGAAATTTCTGGTTCGTCCAAATTTACAAAGTCTTTGAGATATCCTTTTCTTTCGGCTTGCTTTCCGATATGGGAGAGCGGTTCCCCTTTTGTGTTTAGCATTATACCAAGAGCGCCTAGTTGTGATAAGGCATGTTCAGGTTTTTCGATAATTATTGCATTACTTAATTCCGTTAAATTGTCATTTAAGTGTTCCGATATTTCCCTTTTTGTCAATCTTTTCTTTTGTGTTGTTTTTGTCGGTTTCCTGTAAGCTGGAAGCCCCAGCTTGACTGCATTTGATTGCAGTTGATCTGGTTTTTCCAAAGGCTTTGATAATGCTGATTGGTTATATGGCGTAAATATTTCTTCGTCGATATCCATGCTGCAATTGCTTAATTGATCTCTTGTTAAGAAGGGCAGGTTTTTAAAGTTAACTCCTTCTCGAGAGGATTCGCATTCCATGAGTTCTTCGTCCGATTTTTGAACGTCTGTAGAGTCAGTACTGTCTATCATCATTTCCTCATCGTCTTTCACTTCTGATTCGGTCTTGTTAGCTCTGTTGTTACCTGCTTGTACTTTTGCGTCGCTATTTCCGGCATTGGTTATTATTTCGTCTTCGTCATTGTCAGTACTTCGGTTATATAATTATTCAAGTCGTCGTTTTGCGAATTATTGAATTCATTTGTACTTTGGTTTAGAGATTCGTTGTTGTTCCCTTGCTCGTTAGGACCCTCGGGAAGTTTTTGATTAATATCATTATTCTCTTCATTATTATCATTCTGACGTTTGGTAGGAGATGCCTGCGGATTAGAATTTAGCGTGTCATGCTCGGCTTCATTTTCGGATAATGGTAAATGTTCATCTAATAAATTGCTGATTCGGGCGTTATCGTCGTCCTCATCAGAGGAGTTGTCCGAACCTTCCTGCTGACTCTCTGAATCGGGATGCGTTTTTGCTTTCCTATCCATTTTTGTCTCATTTTTATTGTTTCTTTGTTTGTTTGTCGTTTTCTTTCTCCTTGACGTAAATATCTCCAAGTCCTCAACATCTGAGTGTTCGTCGTCTGCGTCCACGATTCCGATTATCTTATGAGGTGGATCAGGGGAATTATCTATATCGGAGTCGGTTTCGTGTTTTCTTTTATATTCAACTGGGTAGATGTTAATCTTTTGAACTCGACGTGATAGTGCGTCGGCTACATAGTTTGTTTTGCCAGGTTGGTATTTTATTAGGAAATCATATTCATTCAGTAGCCAGCGCCAGCGGATAATTCGTGTTTTCGTGGCGTCATGTGAAGAGTACAGCCATACCAAGGGTCTGTGGTCCGTAAATATAAGAAATTTCTTGCCATATAAGTACGGTCGAAAATGTTTAACAGCTGCCACAATCGCTAGGCATTCTTTTTCGATTGTACTATAATTAATTTCGGCGTCCTTGAGTAATCGGTTATAATATGCAATAGGTAAGTCATGTCCGTCGTGGTCTTGGCTAAGTACTGCTCCTATCGCATAGTTCGAGGCGTCGGTCGTTAGACGGAATTGTTTATCAAACAGGGGGTATTGTAGAATCGGGGAGGATGTTATTTTCGATTTTAAAGTGTTAAAGGCTGCTTCTTGGACTTCTCCCCAAGTAAAAGGTACGCCCTTTTTCTCTAATTGTCGCAGTGGTTGCGATATTTTACTGAAATCTTTCACGAATCTCCGATAATAACCTGTAAGTCCGAGGAAAGATTTAATTTGTGTTGGTGTTTTTGGGATTGGCCATTTCTCAACGGCTTCGATTTTCTTTTTATCAGGAAGTACTCCATTTTCCGAAATGATATGACCTAAGTAAACTACTTCCTTTCGCAAGAATTCGCACTTGTCAGGTTGAAGTTTCAAATTTGCAGATTGTAATCTTTTCATTAATCTTTCTATTTTCAATTCATGTTCGCGGAGAGAGGATGCATATACGACGATATCGTCGAGGTATACGAACATCTCTATACCTTGCAGACCGATCATAATTTTATCCATAAGACGTTGGAAGGTCGCAGGCGCGTTTTTCAATCCGAACGGCATTCTTTTAAATTCGAAATGACCATACGGCGTTGAAAACGCGGTTTTCTTAGAGTCTTTGGGGTCCATCGGGATTTGGTGGAATCCGCTTGCCAAATCGAATACACTAAAGTACTTGGCACTGCCAAGTTGATCCAGGATATCCGTTATATTGGGGAGCGGATATGCATCTCCGATGGTTTTTTCATTTAACTTTCGGAAATCTACGACCATTCTCCATCTTTTGTTACCCCTTGAATCGTCCTTTTTTGGAACGATCCAAATAGGTGAATTGTATGGGGACTCCGAGTGTGTTACAATGTCTTTTTCTAATAATTCATTTACTTGTCTGTCAATTTCGTCTTTATGTATGGGTGGGAATCTGTATTGTTTTGTGTTAATTGGGTTTTCGTCAGTCGTGGGGATAGCGTGTGTTATTGCATTTGTATAGCTTAGTAATTCACCAGGTATATAGAACCTGTCCGAGTGTTTCTTTATTATCTTCTTGACATGTTTGACCTCTTCGGAATTCAAATGTTCGAGTCGCAGTAAGGGGAGGATTTTGTCGTAGCGGTCGTCATTTTGGTTTTCGGACTGCTGACTAGTTTCGCTGCTATCCGATCGCAAATTCAAAACTTTTGCTGATTTTCTTTCTTCAAATTCATATATTTTTATAGGGGGAATGCAGATTTTTTGTTCTTTTTCATTAGGGTTGACTATTATAATTTTGCATTTACCCTCAGTAATACTGACAACGCAACTTGCTATTCGGATGTTGTTTTCTAGCTTCACGCCTGGGAAAAATGCTTCTTTCAAATGAGTTGGTCGAACTTTTACTTCAGTAATAACTCTCGATCGCGGTTTTAACAATACCTCTGTGGTGTTGCAGAAGGGTAAATAAAAATCACCTATTTTCATTTCATTTTCATTAAACAAAAGACATGCTTTAGATTCTTTCAGAAAGTCGGATCCTAGGATTCCGTCTTGCGATAGAGCAAAGTTATTACTTATCAGGTGGAATTTCGCTTTAACTCCATAGATTATCAGATAAATGCTTCCCAGAGTATTGAGTCTTTCGTTTGTTATACCAGCAATTTCGATTATGTCTGTTTTATCAATTTCTTGATTTATGTCAGGAGAGAGGGAGGAGGAACGTACAAGATTCACGTCAGAGCCGGAATCCACCAGAAAAACGGCACAATTCTCGTCGAAACATGGGTCATTAATTTCAATCAAAGGCGGGCCATTTAAACGGGATTCCGAATTGTAATTGTTACAATTATAAATTTTCGCGAATTTCAGTCGTTGATTTGCCCCCCCTAAATCAGGGGCACTAACTAGTTTCCCTGGTTCATATTTTCTTCACGACGTGCATTAGCCCGAGCGCGTTTTTCACAATCAGCTTTAAAATGCCCCGGTTGTTTGCAATATTTACATGTCTGACTCGCGGTATTAGCATCTTGTGTTGTTAAAGTATTATTTGCTTGATTTTGGGTGGATGTATCTTGTGTCTGGGGCTGTCGATTTTTAAAGAAACATGTGTCGGCTGTATGGTTATTTCTTTTACATATGGTACAATTAAATGTTGTTGTTTGTTGTATAGTTGTTGTAGATTGAGTGTTTTGTGTAGTGTTTTTGAATCTGCAATTTGCTGTATTATGATTGTCCCGATTACAGATTGTGCATTTTAAAATTCTATCGGAAAATCCATGAATTCTATTCAACTCATTAACTTCGTTTTCGGCAACTCTTGCGGATTCAATTGCAGCTTGTAAATTGTTAAATTGACATGAAACTAACCGTGGCTCAATGTTTCTTTTTAAACCGCGAATGAAGCATTTCACGACTGATGATTCCGCGTGAGCAATGAGGGCTTTGGCTACATTAATATCGTTGGTTGAAAGGGTAAATTGTTCAGAAAGGTCGTTAAACACTTCCATAACACGACATGCATATGTATTAACCCTTTCCCCAGGCAATTGTTTCATCATTGCAATTTCAGCTTGTAATGTCTCAATACTCTTGTAGTCTCCGAAAATTTGATTAAGAGCAATATAAAATTGTTCAACGGTGTTAAACTCGCGATTGCATAAAGCCGTAAGGGCTTCTCCCTTGAGTTTAGTTTTTATTAATTCAGTAAATACGTTGTCTGTGATGTTACTAATAAGTTTCTTAGATAATTTACAACAAGTAATAAAATCTCGAACTTTCATATTTGAACCGTTAAATTGAGGTATGGCATCTAACGCATATTTCAAAGATAGAGAATCGCCTGGAGATGCAATTTGGTTCCCATTACTGTTCGCTTCTACTTCCATTTGGTTATTTGCTTGAGCCATTTTTATTAATAAATTATTATAATGTATAGAAATAATTAAATTATTACTTGTTATTTCGGGACCAAATGAAATATGGCAAAGCTTACAGTTAAGGAAATAAATATATATAGATGTCTGCTTACAAATAAAACATTTATGCTGATCCTATAATTATATTCTCCGATAGTTGACTGCGTTGAAGGTTGCGAGCAGGATTCTTGGGTATTCTTGGGGTGAGCAATGTCTCGTCCTTTCCGCACGATGATTTCCTGATGAGTCCTGTATCAGATGTCCTTGTAGTTTGACCGGTTCACGGCAGATTACAGAATCCCGGGAGTTTTTGGCTGGATCTTGATTTTGATTTTTGTCACACAGTCCTGGTAGTGTTCGGCTGCTATCTTTGTTTTTGATTTTTGTCACACAGTCCTGGGAGTGTTCGGCTGCTGTCTTTGTTTTTGATTTTTGTCACACAGTCCTGGGAGTGTTCGACTGCTATCTTTGTTTTTGATTTTTGTCACACAGTCCTGGGAGTGTTCGGCTGCTATCCTTGTTTTTGATTTTTGTCACACAGTCCTGGGAGTGTTCGGCAGCGTATCCCACCGCTGTCACCAATTTTGTTATGCTGACCAGGAAAATGTTGGCATTTGGTGTAAGTTTATAGGATTACTGCCACGCCGAGCGGTAAACGTGACAATAGCAGTGATCAACATAACATTTCACAAATTTTAACTTTCAACTTATTGTCCAGGAAGAGCTTTTACTGGTTGTAGAAAAAACTGATTCACTGATTTAGTTTAAAATATTAATAACTTTTTATTGATAGACTTTTGATTTTTATTGATAGACCTTTTTTGGTCTTTACAGCTTGACGTCTGAGACAGAACTGATCTTAGTCGATCGCGCTTAGAGCTACCTCGCTTGGGTTACTGGAGGGGAGTGTGGTGGGGGAATGGTTCTCATTGGTTGGTGTGTTTCATGCTGAGGTGTCCAATTGGATTAGAGGCGTATGCTGAGGTTTCCAATTGGATTAGAGGCGTCATACAATACGTTGCTCGTTGGTCGGTCGTATACACGTGTTTTCTAGGAATTTACAATGATAGTTGCACCAGATGTCGTATGATTCATGCTGCATTCTCGGATTAAGATATTGCTTTCATTCGTTAAAGTATTTGAAGTTTTGGTGCTAGAGTTCTTATCTTAAGGTTCGGGTTTCTATAATACAATGTCGTCTGGTTATTACGCACTTTACAAAGATAATTTATGGCAGGTCTACGTGACAAATCTGTGCTTCTCAATTACTTTTCTATGAAACTTACAACATTTGTTTATTTGACAATAAGAGATATTTCTGGAATGTTATCGACTTATCCTATGTTACAAGAGATGGCTGTTTCGGCGATCGTTTTGCGTTCGGATTTAGATTACGTCATATTTATTTCATTATACATTTACGTTTATTATTAATATCATTAACTAACATTTTAACTAATATTTATTGATAAAGTATAACATAGAAATACAACGTTTTTGTGTTTAATAACAATAACCTTATGACTTCAATATTACATTACGTTATTTATGGCTATATTAATTTTGTAACAATAATTTGTTCTTATAATATTAATACATTTATATAACTAATAGGATAATTCTTCTATACTATGAATCTGTAAACTTGTGATTTTAATTACGGTACATTGATTTAGTATGAATTATTTAACTTGTAGTTTTATTTATAATACATTAATACAGTTTGAATTAATTAACTTGTGATTTAAACATTATAAATGGTCATTTTATAATAACTATATTTATTTATTGTTACAATTGATTCACAAATTTAGAGTTTCATATCAGTATTTGGTATGCATTTTATTTTGGGTTATGTTTGGACACTTGCTTTTGTTTGTCGTTTCGGCACCTTCTTTTGTTTGCCGTTTCGGCACCTTCTCTTGTTTGCCGTTTCGTATATGAAGTACAATGAGTGTATGCTTGTTTTCTATAGTTAATAATCGCTGAATTAACC
>JABFPJ010006006.1:0-11458 GCA_022817425.1 Gryon sp. ZL-2020
TCTAACAAAATTTAAATTAATTTAAGTTCATGTTACTTTATTGATTAAATTTGTTGAAAGTTAAATTAATTAAATTAATTTTTATTTTTTTTTATATTTATATAAATTTATGCCATGCCATATATTAAATATATTATTTATATTTTTTTAAATAATTTTATAAAATAAAATAAAAAAAATATTCGTACAAGTAACGATTAATATAATTAAAACAAAATGTACCAAATAAGAAAAAAACATAATTTAACTTTCTTGGCACAATTTAATTTTTTTATTATTAAAATTTGTGATCAAATTGTAAATTATATCATATCTTAATATTTTGAATTATGAACTTTTTTGTGATTATTTAAATGACAATTTTACAGAACTTTATTTATTCCACTGCAGTTAATTAGATTTAACTTCATACAATCCAATTTTGATCAATCAAACAGTTTCACTTGATAAACTTAATCAGATCCTAAAATTAAACTTAATTGGATTTCATCAAAGATTTCATTAAACTGACAATATCTACGCACAAATATATGATTTAAACTTGTTTATATATAACTTTTGTCTGTTTCTATAATAGCATTAATCTAATTTTAAAATTGTATCTAATTTTTTGGGTTTCTTTTTGTATTACAGAACGAGGGGAGTGTATGCCGCATCGGATGGACGACGCCTTTCTAATCAGATTCCTTCGAGCGCGTAATTTTAACGTGCGCCGGGCACATCGATTGGTGAGTCACGTGTTCGCATCCTCGTAAATTTTGCGCCTCGCAATTTCCTCGTTTGCAAGAGCACAGCTCGTGATACACACAAGCTCCTGCAAATCCATTAGCGAAACCCATCGAGCACGAAAATGCAATAATTGCGTGCGATTCAATCGTATGAATATTTCGAGTACGCGATAGCAGACGAATATCGAGTGCCGGGAATTAATAAAGAGGACGCCAGAGTACGCAGACTTTTTAGTATAGGCTGAAAATCATGACTACCGTTTTATTAAGGATAGTCATAAAGTAACATACAAAAAGACACATATTTTTGATTTATTTTTGCATATATGATGATGCATTTTGATGTTCCTTCGCAAAGTTAAATCATGATGAATGAAGATTTTTGATATGTAAAGTATAGAGGAATATATGTTTTGTGCAAATATTTTAGTGATAAAATATATTGACAGAAATACATATTACGAATATATAACGAATACTTTCAATCGACGAAATTTAAGTATCTAGAAATTTGATTCTACTGTAGCAAAAAAAAAAATTCGAATGCAATTTAAGCTTACTGATTGCAACAGCGAATACGTAATGCGCAAAAGTCGCAGAGAAAAATTATTTCCTCACTTTATTAATTGTCACCGAAATGTGCGAAACTTAATCAGCTAATATATTTGCATCTAGTTATTTATAGATCGTTATCATTCTCGACGAGATCTAAACTTGCTGAGATATAATATATATATATATAACTATACTAAACTAAATTATTCTTAGGTCGGTTATAAACTTAGGTCGAAAAAGGTTACACAATAGTACAGAAAATTGACAATAGATGTAGATATGAATTTGAGAAATCCTATTACAAAAAAAATGTAAATAATAATGATTATTAATTAAGTAATAATTATCTTCAGACACACAGTGACATAAAAGTTACGTAAATAGGATTTTATTATGGGTACAGGTTTCTTTATGGAAATCTAAAATATTAGTTTCATACATAAGCTTTCATACATAAATAAGAAAGAAAAGAAATTTGAAAGTTCATTAGGATATCTTAATTTTAAATTGTTAATTTGTCTTCAATTAACGCTTAAATAAAACTTTAATATTTTAAAAAATAATTTTTGCAGTCATTAACTATACATCATCCTGCATATTTAACATATGTTTACACAAATGAAGCATATCAATGAACTATGATGATCCAAAACCATTTCAGTTCATCCAACGAGCAGTTAATGCACTCGAATTAATATTTGATTGTCTTTAATGGGCAGATACTATTCGTTTATATTCATCAGTAAGTTCAGAGAAAGAATATAGAACAGAAAGTAAATTCTGCATAAAAAAGTGATATATTTGTAAAAGTTTTTGCGAATAAGATATATAAAGCAAGAATATATGAAAATTACGAACAAGAAGATTTGTTTTGTTTTTATAATTACTGAATAATTACAATTCGAATTAAAGTAATGATTGAAATTTGTTTTGTGATATCTTGCAGATCACAAATTATTATAATTTCAAAGAAGAGCATCCAGAATTACATCGCAATTTAAACCCGTTGGATATGAGGCATATTGGCGATGATGACGTAGTGACAGTACCACCTTATCGTACAAGCTGTGGCAGAAGAATGATAATTTATAGACTTGGAAACTGGGATCCCCGAAAATATTCTGTCGAAGAAATCTTTAAGGCGACGCTCGTAGTTCTCGAGTTAGGAGTACTTGAACCCAGTGCACAAGTGCTCGGAGGTGTCGTTATTTTCGATTTGGAAGGCATCACCATGACACATGCATGGTCTATAACACCAAGTGTTAGTATCTTTTTTATTAATTGTTATGGAGACTATTTTATCAAATATTGCACTGAAGATGAAAAATGTGTACAGCAGTAATTGTGATAACTATTACCAGAATTAATGATTAAAATTTGGATAACGATCATTCGTAGAATTGCAACTTTTATATTAAAAAAGAATACAAAACGCTAAACTTATCGGGCAAACAAAAACAGTAATTTATTGTTCACTTATTCAATAAAGTATTTTTAAACTCGTTTGAAACCTGAATAATATACAAAATAAAATGAAAGGTGGGACCTTTAAAAAGTTCAACACCCGAATCACATATATCCTTCAATTTTCATATTGTTTACACGCTACTGATAAAATTGTGTGATGTGTGTATATATGTGTATGTGTGAATGATTACAGGACCACCGACTTTAGGAGACTGCTACGTAATATCTAATGTATTACTTCCTTAATTTATTATTATTATTTTTTGTTCTAGATTGCAAATTTGGTTGTCGCTTTAATGGTTACATCATTTCCAATGAACACCTACGCCATACACATACTTCATCAATCGTGGATTTTTGACACAATGTTCGCTGTATTTAAACCACTTTTGGACTCGAAAATGCAGGCAAAGTTATTTTTCCATGGCAGTGACATGGAGAGTCTTCACAGACATGTGGGTTCGACACATTTGCCGAAAAGATACGGTGGAACTAGAGATGAAATTCCCTATTACAGATGGATTGACGCTTTGAGCAAAAATGCACAGGTCGTCAAAGAAATGAAATCAGTAGGATACGTCATACCTGAAGATATTTTGCAAATAATCAACGAGTGACTTGAAAGGATTTGAATGAATACTGCCGATATTCTTAAGAAATTATTGTTTAAATTTCTTTGTAAATAGAGTTAAAATGATATATATAGACGCAATATTTTGTATACCACTGTACTATGTTAGTTATTCTACTCATATATAAATGTTAATTCTACGTTGGTTTGTCTGTATCTCCGTTTGTATGTTTGTCTGTTATCTCATCACGCAAAAACTACTGAGCCGAATTAAGTTAAATTTTGTCGGTATGTATTGTCAACGATGCTGAGTGTCATAGCATATTCATTTGTAGCTTATACTAAAAATTGTAGACAAACAAATTTTTGTCCTTACCCTTCCTTGATTCCACTTTCTCACCTACCGTCAAGACCTTCTCTTATGACCTTATTTATAACGTGTCATATGATTGCTCTTCCTTATTAACTCCCCCCCTCCCCTGGGCCCGCTTCAATATTCCCGTAATTATATATTTACATATACCCTACTAATATATAAAATTCAATCTGTAATTGTCTGTTTGTTTGTCTGCTTGGATGTCATAAGTGTCATAGAAATTTCATATGTATGTGATAGGGATTGTGTAGGGTCATAGCGAGGCCATAAAAAGTAACTCTGTTTTCGTTCGGATGAAACCGGCAATTCAGCTAGTAATGATATATATTTCAGGCTGTAAATATGTTTAAATTAAGAAATTATGACAATAAAAATTTGATATATTTTTAATATACATATATTATAAGCTGCCAATAAATTGTATTTCATACCTGTTTTATATAGTTTGAATTAAACAGTTCTGTAAAAAACTGACGAATAGAATATATAATCTAAACTTTATAACTACATTCTAATACTGCTTTGTTGTCGTGAGTTGTACTCAAAGTCTGAAGAAGTTTGAAATGCTAATTTGCTATAGAAACATGCACATATTATATTTTGCACATTTTTATATACAGATAGTTACTACGTAGTTTTGATATTAAACTTTCTGACAATGTGCATAGTAAATAACTGTTTTAAATATACACATCTTTAAACAATAAAGTTACACATTTTAAGAAAAATGTGGTAAATCAATAGTAGATATTTGTATAAAATAATTTGTATACAATAAATCATTTGGCATTTTATTTCGTCAAATATTCATGTTTTTTGTTCTTTTTACAAATAATATTTAAAAATTTATGAAAAGCTTTCAAACAATTATTTATTAATGTAAACTAATTCTTTTAAATAAAGCTCTATTAATTAAATCATTATTTTTCATATTCACATTCAAGTTGGCTTCAAAAAAATTTCTTATGCTTTCATTAGTAAAGTCGTGGCTAATACTGTTGTCTCACGCTTATTCTATAATTTGTTATGTTATTATATGACAATCAATTCTTTACATTCCTATCTAGAGATTTCTAAAGACTATTGTATTTTTCTCAGACCGTTAAAGGAGCAGTGTGTTTCTATTATTTCTGTACGTTTCGTCTTTCCCATGCATGGTTTACCTTGCGTTAATTATATTGGAATCTAACAAGGTAGAGTACATGCTTGGTGTAAATTATTGCAACTGATACAATCGACTATTGAAAAACAATCTAAAAACTTATAGCCAAGAGTAGCTACGATCTACGTTTTGTTTTTATTGTATATATATTGTATTCCTGCTCTGTTGGAACGTTTCAATCGTCGCACGTATGGAGTTGTTCTATTTATAGCTTGTTGGAGTCTTTCATAGAATATCCGATAGAATTATTTGGAACATGAACAAATAATTACTCAGGTGGAAAAATTGTATAAGATCGTTTAATTGTCGAGACAAAATATGGCATTGTGTATATGGAATATAATATATATTTAGTTAATTAAATAGAATCTTCTATTGTTGCTACTTGTACTTGCAAAATAAATCAGTTTTTGATTAAATATGTTAAATTTAAATTTATTAAACGTTCTTTTGATAACATGTGTCAACATTATTTTATGTATGAAAATATAGTTATGATATTTTTATGTTCGTTTTTTATATTAAAGAAATAGAAATACATTTTCTTATATTGATCTCATGTAGTACAGAAAAGAGGTGTTTTCCGCACGCTGCTACGCGTGCAGAAGATATATCATTTTTGTTTAATTCTCCCTAAGTTACTCAACTCAAAGAAAATAAATTTGTAACTGTTCCAATTATATTACTGAAAATTTATAATTTGATCTACTCAGATTAATTAAAAAAATAGATCTGTTTGGAATATTTTTATACGTTTCAATGTAAATCGATTTTTTTTACTTCTACGTTATCTTTTCTACTCGAGTAAACACGTCTTAAAATAAAATTTAACATTACAAACTACGGCATGTTAAATACATTCAATAAAGGATCTCATTTTCAAGGTAATAAGATCACAAACGGAAATTAATATCAATGTATTATTAACGTATAATGCACGGATTTTCTGCAAAGTATATATGTTATTTCATGTTCAAGTTTAGTGGAGCATGAAGAAGCTCACTAATATAAAAACCGGTATCACATAAATCTGATTTTATTCAGTCTCCAATTGCGACTTTCAGAGTTAACGTTCTACTGTTCGCGAAAAATCACGAAAACTACTCTTGCACAATTCTTTGTGATTCTATTTCTTTATATCCTGAGATCAGCAATCCTTAACCAGATATTACAAATTAGACATAATTAAAAAACTATTATGTATGTCAGTTGCTGCCACTACGAAACTATCTTGTAAATTCTACTAATAGTTCTAATGATGAAAATCCTGTAAACCCTCTGCACTCACAATTCGAGGAACAAAAAAGAACAAAAAATGTTTAGAGCCTAATAGAATTGTTCAGGCTGAACCCCTTCCAGCAAGCAGCCGGAACTTTTGGAAAAACATCCTTAAAAGATATGAAAAGGTAATTCATTATTATAAATTTGAATCTTCATAAATATAAACTTATAATAGAAATACTTTATAGTAAAGTATGTTAAAGATGACTTTAATTGAGTAAACCTGAAATAATTACTAATTTAAGCACTAATAAACGTGTACTTCAATATTAGTCTTTTTTAAATACATTCTTTATAAAATACTTCTTGGTTGCAAATGCGGGTCTGTAATTGTCATTCCAATATGCGTCAATTTGCTAGTTAATCTAATTATGACTGTAATAACGGCCGGCATTATATCCTTATGCAAATTAATTAAGATTCTCTACTAGGACATATTCATAGACGCATAGTTACCAGATCTCGGTTATATTTGAATGCGTTCAAAAATTATACTAAGGACCAAATGATTGATCCAGGAGAGATTTCCGGCTGCTGTTAAATAATTGGTCTATTTTTTGCCTCATATTTCGAAGGTCGTAGTGCCGTAAACCGGAACGTTAAAAGCCCTACGGTACGAAAGCGAGACAGAAATGCTTATCAACGAGAAAGATAGTTCTATTAAACGAAGAGAGAATGCAGGAGCGAGAGAGAAAGTGAGAAAAATGTTATAGACGTACCCGTTGGGCAGCGCATTTTGAAGACTCCAATTGAGCGAATGATTAGCTCGTAGACGCGGCTTCTAAATTGCAAGCCAAAATTGGTCTCTCGGTTATTTCTTCGTGGAGGACTCCCGTAAAGTTGGCCGAAGAGTTAACTATGAGACCGAGAAAGTATTCAGGGGTTGTCGGCGCGGTGTGCGATATCGACCCGGGGAGTAGCAGTCGCGCATAGCGCAAGCCTGAAAATGCACGATGTTGGATGAAGAAGGAACTGCTGGTAGTAACCCGGCCAGTCCCCCGCGTGCGGGCGGTGCATCCTGAACGGAGACAGTTGCGAGACCACAGGGCCACCAGCCACGAGAGAAATCGCGCGCGCGTGAGCGAGCCGCCACACCGCTCCACTGTCTTTCTTTCTGTGTGTATGTGTCTTTCTCTCTCTCTCTTTCTCTCTCTCTCTCTCTCTCTGGGGCCCCGTGTGTGGTTCTCCATTTCGCGAAACCAATCTCACATAGGAGATTGGCCGGACGACAAAAGACACCATCTCCGTCCCGGTGTGGAGAACACCATTCTAATCATCAACTAAAGAATAGCAAAAAAGCAAAAAAAAGGAACATTTGACCTGGTTCTTCCATGCGAATTCCACCATATATGATCTTCACGTGAAACCGAGGGCTGTTTGTACCAATCTCGTGTGCCCGTTGGTATTTCGCACCGTAACTTGGATTACAATTCATTCGCAAGGTCACGTGTTAGGGCTCGTGATAAGACAATGCATTTAAGAGCAAATTATTTACGGAGGAAAAATAAATATTGACGGACAGTCAAGATAATTATTTTATTGAGAACGTACAAGGCAAAATCACTTCGAAGAACGACAAGTGTTTTTTTATCATTATTATTATTGCATGGAGGAAATCAGCAATTTTGAGATTGAGATAAATATTTTAGGATGTTTAAGTTAATGTACCTATATTGTGATGCATCTTTAATTTCAATCGATTGACAGAAATGTATATAAGTGAATTAATTGATAAATTGTTATTTTCTAAGAATATTTTTAAACATTTAAAAATAGATTAAATGAAAAGCTGAATGAAAATATCCTTCAATGATGATGGGATTATGAGAACAATGATATTGAAAAAATTTTGCATTTTTATTATCGACTTTTTTGTTGTCTATTTTTTATCGTTATCATTATTGTTATTGTTGTTGGTGATGAATAAACAAGTGTTTTGTGATATACATAATGTTTTAGAAATGATCACTTGAAGTTGATGACTTAAAGATGAATTGGGGTTAAAATTTATTTCAGTTTGGATTTATGAAAATGACATGTAATCAGTATTAAGTGGATTACATTATACGCGAAGAGAAGTAAAGGTATAATAAGTATCTTTAAATTAATAACAATTCAATGAAACTGAAAAGAAGCGATATAATTTACTAACTCATTTCTTACGCAATTATTTATGTTTGCTAAACTAAATTTTACACTTTTATTTCATATTTTCTAAAAATTATATTAAAGGAAATACAATTTACGATATTTACTTAATTATATTCCCTTTCTATGTATTTACATTTTAAAATGAAGTTAAAATACTTTTTGTAAAAATGCAGCACATTAAATATTGAATATGTCATATAATTTTATTAGATATATATAAATATATACTTGGAAAATATTGATATTTTTGACTAAAACATTTTAAAATTCTAACAAAAATCACTTTAATATTATTTGGTTATGATTATATTACAAATGTTAGTAATTTAAATTAATTTAAAATGAAAAATGTATATTTACGTAATAATTTTAATAAAGCAAGATTTTTATTTCATTCGCTTGTCAATTTTATATTTGAACTTATCTGCAGTTATTTATTTATTGAACAATAATAAATTTATTGTAAAAATGAAAATATATTTCATGAAAATAAACAATATACTAACAAATCCTAAAAATAAATATACATGAAAATAAATTAAATGGTGTATACAATTATCAACATAAAATAACTAAAATTACAAAATAATAATTTCAATTTCTGTAACACATTTTTAAATACTTCAATATAAAGAAAACGAAATATACCAATATAATAAAAAACACTGTGTGAATGTAAACATGATAAAAAACACAAAATATCTATAAAAATCATTCATTCATCTAAAATGTATATTTTCCAAACTCCAAAATTATTTCTGAAATTTATTCAACCATTAAACAGTACAATCGTTGGTCAAACAAAGAGGAAAATCACCGCGATAATGTATTTTGACTTATTGATATTTACTCAGGATATCCATCGTTCGATTATTAATTATAGCAGATGGTGTGCTGTCAATTCATCAGACCTTTTCATAATAAAATCTCGTAAACTTCTTCTCGATCCTGATTCGAATCGCGTGATTAAAAAAAACTGCCGAGTTACATTTGCTGTCATCGTCTACACATTTATTTTTATCGTACATTATATTTACGTATACAATTTTTTCCGCTCCATAAGTACACGTCGAAGAACAACACCCCACTATCAAGTATACACTTACTTCAAAACTCCCCATTTAATTATATTATTGCAGGATAAATAAAATTTAAACTGCTTCAAAAAATCCACCCTTAACAAACGTGAATGAATGTCGACCCGAATATTGGTACTACTCACCAATCATCTTATTGATTGAGCATTAAATTATAATTTTGGACAAGGAAATTACACGTCAAATTTATTTTGTCCATAAAAATTTGATTTTCCCTTCGTAAAATTTCGAGCCCTAACACGTGATCAAATCAAATAAATCAACAAATTGTTTAGGATCATTCTTTTTGTTGAAGTGTCCAATGATACCATGCAAGGATGCCCTCTTGAAATGTCTGTCGACCCACATTACGCACAGACTTTTTTTTAGCCCCGATGTGTGTGCAGTGTGATTTATAATAACGAAGAGGCACCCATGCAAGAACAGTTGAAAAAGAAGAAGAAGGGAAAGCTCGAAAAGACGAGGGTTGAGAAGACCTTCTGAAACGACCTTTCTCCAACATAAACATCCTCGTCATTGCCCCAGCAACATGTCGAAACACGAGTCTTCCAACGAAGAGTCGTATCTTTATTCCGGGCGGCCATCGAATCTACTCAAGACCAGCTTCTCGAGTTCGAGTTTGGAAAAATTGTACCGATCTTCCTCCTTACAAACACGTCGTAGCGGTCTAAGTTGCTTTTTCGTGCCGGCCATCTTACATTCAACCTTCATTATCTGCGCGACAAACACAGAACTGCTGGCTCGAGGAGTTCTGGCCATTTTTTTGGGTCTCAACTTGTGTCTCGTCGCCTGGGTTACTAGAAATGCCAAAGCAAGGGATTGTCTTTGGTCTATGGTATCCCATTTTGCCTGGCAACTCTTCACCGCGCAAATCCTCCTGCAACTCTTCTTCAAGAACACGGAGGTCACGCCGAGAGATGGTCTGGGATGGTTACTACTACTGTTGTACCTTCTGTTCGCGACATTACCCCTTAGACTTCCTATATGTGCTTTCTTAGCCTTTGGCATTGCGACCACGTATATAGTCGCTGTTATTGGACTATCGCACGAACCAGCGAAAACACCTATCGATGTCGTGGTAAGACTATATAAATAATGCGGATGATATGCATGTATATGAATATCGTTTATCTTAGGAATTTGAACAAATAACTACTAGTTTTATTTTGTAAATACTCTTTAAAATGTTTAATGGAAAAAAAAACTTGTTTAATCGAATTAATTTAAAGTAATGATAGTAATTATTTGCTTAATAAATATAATGTATATTACATGCACATTATTTTCATAATGTCTTCTATCCCCTACGGACGAAGATATATCCAAAATTATATAGACTGGATATTATACTTATTGCCGCTTTTATATATATTAGATATATAATCGCCTATATTTTGTCTATATTTTCAAACTCAAATACTTTGATATATATCTTGGATATATATGAAATATAGATTTTATATCTTGTATATATATTTGGATATATTTTCGTCCGTAAGGGGTATATATATATTAAAGAAAAAAGTAAAATGAAATAATCATATAAGGAAAAATAATAAAAAACAATGATTTCTATAATATTTAAGCAATTTATACTTACGAAATCAGTTTTAGATTGACCGTTTATTTAATTTAAATAGAAAAAAGCTGTAGAAAATCCGATGCATACACAGGAAGTAACGAACGCGCATGTTGTACGCGCAGCTTCCCGACTAGAAATTGTATTTAGGCTGAATCTAGGGCCTTTATAGGTTTATTTATAACCTTTAAAGAACGCCTTGACGAACCCTTTAAAGGCTTTAAGCAGGGATGTAACGCAGGGGGTGCATAGAATCTTTATAGAATATCTATAAAGGCACGCTAGAAACACCCTTTATCGACACTTTAAAGGCAAACTATACAGAACCTATGAAGTTTCGCTTTATAGAACCTTTATAGATTTTATAAAAATGCCCTTTATTACAATTTTTTTTATTAAAAAAGGGGGGGAGGAGAAATTTAACACCTTTTGCAATTAGGAATCACTCCTCCCTCCCCCTTACACTTTCTATTTGCTATTTAATGTTTATT
>JABFPJ010006007.1:0-11450 GCA_022817425.1 Gryon sp. ZL-2020
ACTTTATTTATTAATTTATGTAATTAATTATTTTAGTTCTGATGAAGACAAATAAAATTGTCGAAACGTTAAAGACCGATTAATTTATTAAAGTCCAACAATCCTGGCGATAATTCTACAATATTAACTTAAAAAATTAATTTATATCATAAACTATTCATATATTTACCTTTTGTTAGTTTTATATTGTTTCTTAATTTTTAATTTACTCTAATTAATTTTTTTCTATGCTGAAAAAACATTATTTATTTCACATTTATTAAAATTATATCGTAATCAACAAAACATTTTTCTTCTACACATTCTTCTACACATGTTTTCATGAAAATTTTCTTCTACTGTTTTGTCCTTGTCTAGCATAGGGGATAGGTTATATGTGTTTTTTTCGCGTTTTTATTAGGCAATTGACAGCGAAGTGATCGAAAAATAATTCTTCTACTGTTTTATCTTTGTCAAACATATATATCTGTCTTTTCTTATCTTTTAGTAAGTAAGCTGTCATCATTCATTCATTAATATTATTAAATTATATAAAATTAAGAAAAATAATAAGTATAAAAAAAAAATAAAATAGAAATTTTTACTAATAATAATAAAAAAAGTTGCTATTTTTGACAGTAAGTAAAAAAATATAATATTTTTTTTTGGCCACGGAAATTTGATCAAATTATTCCGAATGCCAAAAAAAATAAAATAAAATAATAGATATCGATTGTTCCATTCCATATCGTCCTTATTCACCGTGTCTATTTGAATCGTCCTAATTCACTGTAACGGTTTGAAACGTCCTTACTCACCGTGATTGTCTGAAGCATCCTTATTCGCCGTGGCTGCCTGAAACGTTCCTATTCACCGTAGCGATTCGAAACGTCTTTATTCAACATTTTTGTTTGAAACGTCCTTATTCACAATAAAAGCTTGATTAGAATATGCAGTGATATTAAACATAGTTACGCCAGCCAAATTTCAAATAAAACCAATAAAATGTAAGATAGTAATGGATATATTTCATTTATAATGGGTTGCATACACGTTTATGAATTGTATTTTGTTTATTGATAACATATTCCTGTTTGTATATTTTTTTATTGTACTAAAAATTATAAAGCAAACAATATGAACCCTCTTATTTCCAAATTAAATATTAATAGTATTATTAATAATATATATTGTATATATAATATATTCTTTATATATTAATAATAATAATATAATTTATTAATAATAATATAATAATATTATTGTTATTAATATTAATAATATTTAATTCGGAAATAAAACGGTTTATATTGCTTGCTTTATATTTTTAAGTACAATATGAAAATATACAAACAGGAATATCTTATCAATCAAACAAAATACAATTCATAAACATGTATGCAACCCAATGTAAATGTGATATATCCATTACTATTTTACATTTTATTGCTTTTATTTAAAATTTGGCTGGCATAACTATGTTTTATATCACTGCATATTCTAACCAAGCATTTATTGTGAATAAGGACGTTTCAAACCGCTACGGTGAATAGGGACGTTTCAGGCTGCCACGACGAATAAGAACGTTTTAGACAATCCCGGTGAGTAAGGACGTTTCAAACCGTTACAGTGAATTAGGACGATTCAAACAGAAATGGTGAATAAGGACGATATGGAATGGAACAGTCGATATAATGAATCGAATAATAAACATAATAGTTTTGTTTACAAGTTAGTTTTATTTAATTATTTTTTATAGTTGAATAATTTTAATTTTACATATCATTATATTTTTTTTAAATATAATTCACACAAAAGTGCATTAAATTGTGTAACTAAGAAAATTAACATTCAACAAAAATGTACTACAATTTCATAGTAATAAAGATGTGAAATCATGTAAATATTATGTGAAAGTAAATTTCACGCCTTGGTAGTTTAAGTAACGTAAACTACTTACTCAGTGGGGCGAATAGCCGGGAGGTTAAAATACGACGGCTTATTAAGAAACAGCGCAGGTACCAAGTTCGAAACTCGGAGAGGGATTTTTCTTATAATGCTAAAATTATTTTGCTAAGTTGAAAAGTAAAATTTATTAAATACAGTTACCGTCACAAGTTTACTCGGATACATAGTAATTTTTAATGAGTTATTTTCTTCCGTGTATCATGTTTTTGGGCAACATTTTAGTTCAAGCATTGCTTGAAAATCTAGCGGAGACTGCCAGAAAAATTAATTGTTTACAAGTTATTTTTAATTAATCATTTTTTATAGTTGAATAATTTTAATTTTACATATCGTTATATTTTTTGGAAATATAATACTCGCAAAAGTGCATTAAATTGTATAATTAAAAAAAATAAAATTCAACAAAAATGTACTACGATTTCATACTAAAAAAGATGTGAAATCATGTAATAAGCCAAGTTTAGCTATACATGAAAAATGAAAGTTTATTTTAATTCCCACTTCTTCCACAAGAATTGATTGTAAACTAAAGAAAAACAGAAATTACCTTACAAAGGTAAAAAATAGACGAGCCAAGGTGTATACGTTACTTAGTTTTTCCATAAACTATATTCTATTCTAAATTTGAAAAATCATAAATGGATTTAAATATATCACCTCCCTTCCTTCCACAAAAGCGGATTCATTTAAATTCATAAATCCGATAATTTAAAATCCTTAAACCAACAAATAATGTATTCTATAAAAATTATTATTCCCCAAAACTATCAACAAAAAGCTTTAAACATCATTATAAAATAATGTGAAATATCTTAAAACTCTACATTAAAAAGATGTGAAATCATGTTAGCCGCTAAGTAAATTGATAATAAACTAAGCCCTCCTACAAAAACGGAATAATTTAAATTCATAAATTGAATAATTAAGAACCTTACAAAGGTAAAAAATGGACGAGCCAAGGTGTATACGATGCTGTGTTTATTCCTAAACTATATTCTAAATTAAACAAATATCTTTAATAAATTCAAATATCTTACTTCCATCCCTCCCTCCCACAAAAGCGAAGTAATTTAAATTCGTAAGTCCAATAATTTTGAATCTTAAACCTAAAATGTATTCTATAAGAATAGTGTTCCCCCAAAACTATCAGAAAAATGCCTTAAACATTAAAAGAAAATGTGAAATACTTTAAAACTCTACATTAAAAAGATATGAAATCATGCGAAGAGCCAAGTTGATTGATGCATTAAATTTTACAAAAATGCTTTAAAACTTTAAAACAAAATTTCAAATTAATTATGCAAAAATATCTTAAAACTCTACATTAAAAAGATGTGAGATCATGTAAGGAGCCAAGATTACTGTTAAATTAAATCCTAACAAGAATAAGTCATTAAAAATATATACCTATAATAAATCCCAACAAAAATCCTACACGGAAAATTGAAACTAAATATGAACACTGCGCCGAATAAAGGAATTCATCAATGTTTAAAAATAAAATGTTACTTAAACGTTGAAAACAAATGTGCGGACAATGTTAACCAATTGGATTCCTATGTCCTGTGCAGTGTTAATATCTAGTCTCGATTTTCCGTATACTAGAGAAAGTCATTAAAAAAATACCTAACAAAAATATTCACAATAAAAATATCTCTAACAAAAAAAATTCCTATTTAAAGAAATGCATATAAAAAAAAATTCCTAACAAAAATATTCCGAACAAAACAATATGCAAAAATGTGTTATTGTTAGTTTCGTTAGTTTTGTTAGATTTGTCAATCTTGTTAGTTTTGTTATACAGTCATATTTTCATTAGTTCACATAGTTTCGTTAGTTTCAAAGAAACATAAAAAATACTTGGCGCGAACCATTTGCGTTGATATTGTACCGATTTAATTTAAAAACTAACAAAAAAACTAACAAAACTAAAATCTTCAAGTTATAAAATCTTCAAGTACAACAACTAAGGTTCGTGTAGTTTTCGATGCTTCAGCAAAATCTCGTTTTGGCAAATCATTGAACGATGTCCTAATGGTTGGTCCAACAATTCAAAATAAAATTTTCGAACATTTGGTTAGATTTCGAACTCATCGATACGTTATAACAGCAGATATCGAAAAAATGTATAAGCAAGTTCTTGTTCATCCGGACGATCGCAAATATCAGCGTCTTTTTTGGCGTCATGGGAATTCAATTCAAACTTTTGAATTAAACACGGTGACGTTTGGTGTATCTTCAGCGCCCTTTTTGGCAATTCGAACGATTCAACAATTAGCCGAAGATCAAAAATCAAATTATCCAATTGCAGCTAAAGTAGTTAAACGAGATTTTTATGTAGATGATTTACTCACTTGTGTCGATACAATAGATGTAATTCAGATCTTACGTAATTAAATGATAGAATTGTTAAACAAAGGTGGATTCAATATTAGCGGCAAACAATCGTGTGGCTCTTGATGGTCTACCCGACAATTTTATTAATGCAAAATTAACCTTTGACAAAGAATCAACTTTGAAAACTTTAGGGGTTTCGTGGAGCTCGCAAGCTGATAGCATAATGTATACAGTTCAGCCGATTTCATTAGAAAAGAAAATCACTAAAAGAGTTATTTTGTCTGAGATCGCTAAGATTTTTGATCCGCTAGGTCTATTAGGTCCAGTCATTATGTATGCGAAACTAATCATGTAACAAACTTGGGCATGTAAAACTGACTGGTACGAATCAGTTTCCACAGAACTTCATTCTACCTGGACTAGTTTTGTGACACAACTAGATCTAATTAACAATTTATCAATCAAAAGATATTTATTCATCGAAAATTATGTCACTGTTCAAGTACACTGTTTTTGCGATGCTAGTGATATGGAGCTAGCTAGGGGATATGGAGCTTGTATATATGTTCGATCGCAAGATCAAGTCAGAAATGTCAACATTCGATTGATATGTTCAAAGTCCAGGTTAGCAACTCTCAAAAAATTAACAATACCCCGGCTAGAATTGTGCGGTGCATTAACACTTTCACGATTATTTACGGAAGTTTGTAAAACAATGTCAATAACGTCACATAAAATTGTTTTTTGGTCCGATTCCACAATCGTCTTACATTGGCTGCAAACGTCCGCGCATTCATTGCAAACATTTGTCTCTCATCGCGTTTCAGAAGTACAAGAGAAAACTGATATAACTTGTTGGAGACATGTTCGCTCGCATGACAATCCTGCTGATTTTCTATCTAGAGGTCAATTGCCCAGTGAATTTTTGCAAAACCAGATCTGGTTCGAAGGTCCAACATGGCTGCGAGATGAGGAAGAAGCGTGGCCAGTAGGAAATGAACCGTTAAAGAGCGAACTGCCGGAACTGAAAAAGAAGATATGTTTAATAGCAAATACTTTTGATGATTCTATTGAAAATGGCTGATTCACCGCCAGTACGCGTGCAAGAAGCAAGACCTTTTCTAAACACTGGAGTTGATTAGTGCGGTCCTCTTTTTATCAAGGAAAAGAAGCATCGTTATCGCTCTAAAGTGAAGATTTGGAGTTGCGTATTTGTTTGTCTATCTACAAAAGCAGTACGTCTGGAGGTAGTTAGTGACTTGACAACAGAAGCCTTTTTAGGGGCATTAAGACGATTCATTTCGCGGCGCAGAATAACAGCTAACATATATTCAGATAATGGTACAAATTTCGTTTGTGCTCAAAATGAATTGAAAGAAGTTTTTGCCATGTTCGAATCAGATGAATTTAAAGAAAAAATAAATAATTTTGCAATTCATAAGAATATAAAATGGCATTTTTCTCCTCCTTTGGCTCCGCATTTTGGCGGGATTTGGGAAGCTGCCGTCAAATCATTCAAACATCATTTTAAACGCGTTGTTGACGATCGATTGTTTACATTTGAAGAGATAAATACATTCACATTCGAAATTGAACCGATATTAAATTCTCGACCGATTTGTTCCATTTCCTCCGATCCTAATGATCCACAAGCGTTAACACATGCTCATGTTCTTATTGGTGAACCAATCACAATGCTACCGGAAGATAATGTTTTAAATGTTTCAGATAATAGACTGTCTTCTTGGCGAATTATTACAAAGGCTCGACAGGCTTTCTGGAAGAGATGGCACGTTGAATAAGACACGATAGTCTTAATCAAAGATAAAAATCTTCCCTGCGCACGTTGGTCTTTGGGCAGAGTCATCGAGGTTCATGTGGGTGATGATGGGATTGTCAGGACAGCAACGATACGGACCGCTAAATCAGAATTTATGCGATGCGTCAATCTTCTTTGCCCTTTACCGATCACATGATTCTAATTTTGGATTGGGCATCACTACTTCTTTGAGTCGAATGTTGACGGTGGATCGAGTAGCTCGATACAGGAGACAAATTGAACGTGGTGATGAGAGCCAAAGGAGGGATTACTTTTTCTTTAAAGGCATTGCCGTCTAATACTTATCTTCGTATATATATAATTTATGACGTATAAATAATTTTAAAACTAGTATAATTGTTGTTACATTAGTTTTTTCTCAGTTTTCTCATTTTTGTTGATTATAATTCTATGATTTAATTGTTTTATGTTATAATGTCTTCGGTAAATTAGGTATAATTTCTAATTATAAGTAATATTTTCATTCAATAAAATCTTAAGTTTTATTCTACATGTAAAACTGATTATATTATATCTGAATAACAGATGTTACTTCGACCTTGAGAGCTTGTAATATTTCGCTACGTGTAAAATGAAGTGAATTTAATTTTGTTGATCGAGATACGATCAACGGGGGGAGGGGGTATGTTCCGTCGAAGGAAAAATTTTCAATGTTTGACACATCCGGCAAGCACTCTTCGAGTATGTCAACGTATTTTATATTTTTTATAGTACTTTTCTTTCTTACAAAATTGTGAATTGAGAGAAAATGCTCAATTCTTTTTCTTGTAACATAACTCATACATGTATTTACTATAAAATTGTATTTTTTGAACACTCGAAGAGACTCGCCAGAAAACTTTATGATTTTATGGTGGGTCCGCAGCAAGCGACTCATTGTCTTTGTGAGCGTCACGTCCGGCGCGACGTTTGACCGACATATGAAACATTACTGTCAAACTCACAAATGGAAAATTTGGACGATTATGTATGATTTTCGGTTAAAAAAGTGGGAGTACGATGAGAAAACGTACCCTACGACCGAGCAAGAACAAATTCTTGCAGGCAGTCTTTTACTTGATCTGGACACGAAAAGAATACGGTTGACCGCGAGAAACGCGATAAGTCAAAGTGTCAAGGTTTGTGAACATTCACATAAGTTTTGTGATACATTTTGAGTATCACAATTTCCATTGGTAAATTGACTGCACTCGTTGCTTCGACAGAACACGAGACCAGTTTACCAAAACGAAATAAAGATTATATCTTCATTTCGTAAACATGAGTATACAACTCAAGTTTCTTCACGTGTGGTTTCGGGGTTCATACGGCCCACGATCCCATATACACACACACAATTGAGATCAGTCCATTTTCCATTTGTGAGTCAATTCACAAATATAATTTACATGTAAATTCACATTTCAAAAAGTGGTTTTTTATGCCTTTCGGCTTTTTCCACTTATTTTGAGCCCAATAAATACATAATTTATGGCTGAAATTGACTCAAATTACTTCTTAACCCTTTAAAAACCTTTCTATTACAAATACACAAATAACTTATACGAAATACACACAAGATCGGGCGTTCCGATCTTGACAGTGCTTAACATTGTCAGTAGAATTTTTGCAAGCCAACTACTTTAATTTTTTTTAATAGTTTGCGAATTCACAGATCTAGGAATTTGCTAAATTGACTGGTGCTTTATTCATTTGTTCGACATAAACTACAACTTGAGCAAGTGGATTACGAGGGCTTTTAACTATTTTTTTTAAAGCCCGACAAAACTTTCAAAAGGAAAGACTGAAAACGCCGTTACAGGTTCATTCATGTTGACAAAATCGTCTGCCAAATGTAGCAAGTTGTGCATATTCATCACCTGACAGTCTGAAACAAAAAATGTTGGACCTACAATAAAAAAAGTTTTTAGTAACTCATTGGCATATTCAGCTTGAGCAGTCGCTAATTTTCTACTATTGAGTATCCGACAAGCTGTATACAATAAACAAAAATGTTGATATTGTTCTTTGTTCAAAACGCAGTAAGGAACAAGACTACTAATGTAAAGTAAAAACATCCTAAATTGCGTCGCTTTCCAATTGCCTAAAAAAATCACATCTAATGTTTTTCGCTAAAATTCTTAAGGAACAACTTTTGAAATTGAATTTCAACATCTCACACAAATTTCGATAATTATTTGTACCTAATCTGCAAGTGTTCGGACCGTGCAACCATTTTTCTAACATAAAATTTGCAATTCCAAGATACAGTAGGTGCATATGATCTGAAACGACGTGTTTAACTAGATCAAAGTTATCAATTTGAATTAATGGAGACTCTTTTTTTTTGCTGGTGTTCAATATGTCTTTTTTTGTCGAAAAGATTCGTTAGTGCACTTAATACATTCTGTTCTCGTAAATACGCGTTTCTTATTGACCGTTTCGCCTTTTACAATGCATCGTTCGCAAGAATGAAACCTATTGTGCCCTTTAACGCATTTTACATAAGCTCTAACCGGTGCATCAGCTACTACTGCCGATAATTGTACTTCATAGTGATGGTCATCAATTTGTATTCCTTTGCTAATCAACTCGTTCAATTCATTTAAGAGATCTTGTAAATACCCTTTAACATTCATAGGTTTATAATGACCGCAATAACAACCTATCAAAAACGGATTAGTTTCAAATTCGTTATTATGAATTATACCACAAATTGGCCAAAAATTATTTGGTGAATTTTTGTTAATTTTGCACTCCGTCAATATAAATTTGTAATTTAATTACAGGTTTTGTATAAATTGTTGGAATAATAATGTTTTGAAGAGTATTTTCAATAGGAAAGTAAATGAATTGACCGAATGTACCTTTGGTACTTTGCATTAGGACGATTTTTTTTGAACGGCTTACTGTAGGGAGAAGAATTTTCATACTTCTAGGTAGATCAGCTTGTCCATGTAAGCGAAGCTTAGTTAACAAAGAATCAACACATTCTCTTGTTAAACACATACTAAAATGAAAAATCCATGACGTTAGTTCTTCTCTCAAAGTCGTGTTACAAGTTTCTGGAGTTGCAATCACAGAACATGTATTTGATGTCGAGGTGACGGATATATCTGAATCACTTTGTGTTTCGTCGATCTTCGGAATAACATCAACAACATCGAGGAATTCATCATCACAGGAAAAGTCAGGTGGCAAAATTTCATCTTCATGATATTCTGAAGGTTCTTCAGAAGAAATTTGTTGAGAGGAACACGACGACGTACTCGGTGCGGAATTTGAAGCTTCTTAATGACTCTGACTTGTGATGTTACTAAAAATATATTTCATTAATATATTAAATAAAAATCATAATAATAGTAGCATTATAAACATGAAGTTTTAAAAGTAAAAATTATAATATAAGTAGCTGAGGCCCCGGCTGCGCCCGGGCAAAATCCTGTGACCCCTTCCCTATGACCGTGTATGCGAGTCCTGAATATATCCCTAGTTTCACCCGAGATACTTCTATGGATCCTCTAAGGACGCCCTTTGACCTTCTTTTGAACCCCTCCTATTACCCATATGATCTGCCTATGAATTCATTATAGCATCCCTATAACATCCTCCCCAAAGTAATGAAGCTGTGACATAAAATTTTGTTTTCTCAACATCAAATGTATATATCGCGAAAATATAAAGCCGACGACATTTTGTGGCCTAGGACTATGTTTCCTAGAATTTTTTAAACTTGTTTCGATAAATGGATGGCCTTATAAGGGACAAAAATGGCCCTGATAGGGCATCCATATTTCCAAATTTAGACAAAACGACATGATCAACACCCGGTGGGACACTCCACGTTTACCATGACGTGGCTAAACTTGGCCTTCATTGGATTTTGCAGTGGAATACCATTATACGAAATTTTGATCAGGCCATATCAATGCCGGGTGTGACGTTATTGGAGCTATTTTTGACCTTCTTATGCACATATTTGGCCTTAATAAGAACACCTGAAATAGAAAAAGCTTGACATATATGGTCCTTATTGGGACCATATTTGGCCTTAAGAGGAACATATTTGGCTTTAATAAGGACACCTGAAAAAGAAAAAAGCTTGACGAATATTTCCTTTATTGGGACCATATTTGGCCTTAATGAGACAATATTTGACCTTATTGGCAACATAAGTAGCCTTAATAAGGACACCCGAAATAAAAAATGCTTGACAAGTATGGTCCTTATTGGGACCTAATTTGGCCTTAAGAAAAACATATTTGGCATTAATAAGGACACCCGAAATAAAAAATGCTTGACAAGTATGGTCCTTATTGGGACCTAATTTGGCCTTAAGAAAAACATATTTGGCATTAATAAGGACACCTGAAACAGGAAAAAGCTTGACGAACATGTTCCTTATTGGAATCGTATTTGGCCTTAATGTTTGGCCTTAACATATTTGACTTTATTGGACTATATTTGGCCTTAATAAGGATAACCGAATTAGAGAAGAACTTGACAAATACGGTCTATATTGGGACCATATCTGGCCTTAATTTGACCATATTTAATCTTATTTTGACTATTGTCTGAAAACCTATTGAGAACCTTGAAAAAAAACTCCAAACCGGTGTGCAGCATCTATATCCCAAAACGAGAACATCCCTACACAAAATATCCCGAAAAAAATATCCCTACACAAAATATCCCGAAAAATATATTTTAATAAAAATATCCCAAAATGTATTCTTAATTATTAATTAATAATATCCCTATAAATCACAAAAATCACAGGACGTCTTTGTGACGTCGTGGTGACTTTGTATGTGTATTGCATGTAGATCACAAAGAAGTCATATTAGATTCTTTGTGTGATTCTTTTGTGATTAGATTCTTCAGTGTGACAAAAATGTGACGTCCCATTATAGTGTCACAAGGACGTCACTGTGACCTTTAAAACTGATGTCCTTGTGACCTGTAATTTTACATTGTAATCAGAAATTAGAAATGTTGTTGTAATGTTAAAACCAGAAGTAAATGAGTTCACATGGAGGTCACACTTAGCGGCGTTTACCAAAAGCGCAAGGTGCACCTGTAATTATATCCAAAAGCGCACTCACAAAACTACCAAAAGCGCATTTTTTTAGACGACCAAAAGCGCGACTTCTAAGGGGACCTTTTTTATTAACCCAAACACATTTTTCTTCTATCTGTTTTCCAGGTAGATGTTACGAATATTTTGTTTTCAAATTTTGAAGTAAGATAAGATTTATTCGACGTAAGATTGTAAAAAAGGTGAGTTGTGATAGATGTCTCGCACAACTCGAGTGAACGCAAAATGGGTTAGCCTGTAATTCACCCA
>JABFPJ010006008.1:0-11448 GCA_022817425.1 Gryon sp. ZL-2020
ACCCATGAAAATATAAAAACTGACTTTTTCCCGAATTGAGATTTTCAAAACGGCCCAAACTCAAAAAGTATGAGGATTCGAGCTTCGTGCCCATGATGACTTTTGATCAGCTCGACTTCCTCTACAACATACTAAAATTTCAGGTGATTTGACTGAGGGCTAATTCCCCTTTGATTTGTGCGGGGTTCTTTGTATTTGTTATTTTGTTAAAACTAACAAAATAGAACATTGGTATTTGTTATTTAATGAAAACTAACAGAGTAACAGATTGGTATATGTTATTTTGTTAAAAATAACGAAATAACAGATTGGTATCTGTTATTTTGTTAAAACTAACAAAATAACAGATTGGTGTATGCTATTTTGTTAAAAATAACAAAATAACGTATATAATTTAAATGATTTACATTATTATATGTTCTTACGTGTATTAAAAGTATGTATTTGTAATATTGTGCATGAAACACAAATTTTTGAATAATTGTTATCTTCAATATTTTAAAGTAACAAAATAACTCAAGCTGTGTTAGTGCCCAACTCCGTATAGAAATATTAAAAATTATAATATGCCTAAAAATATATAATCACATTTTGCCTGGCATATTGCTTTCTAGAATGAAATTCTAAACTAGGAAATTCTAAACATTTTAGAATGACAATTTTAAGAGGGGCGATTTAGAATTCAATTTTGAACTGGGGCGTTTTAACATCGAAATTTGAACTAGGGCGTTTTAGAATGAAAATTTGAACTAGGGTATTTTAGAATACAATTTTGAACTAAGACATTTTAGAATACAATTTTGAACTAAGACATTTTAGAATGCGTTTTTGAACTGGGGCAGTTCTAATTGGAGGTGTATATAAGTCAACATTTGGGAGTTTTTTGGAGAAAAAAATTTATCCTTTCTCTGACCAAATCTTTTTTATATCCTTGTCGCACAAAAAAAAGTTCACTCGTCATTGCCTTTTAAATATGGCAATTACTACCAGAATTTCTGGCGACGATTGCTATATTTTTTTTGTGTATTTATTAATATTAATACCTTATATTGAGTATACTTTTAGTAATATTTTTATGTTTTCTATTTTTTTAAGTTTTAATGTTCATTTGCCGATTTTATTCTAGATTCATTCTTTGAATTGAAGGTTTAATTTGTTTTAAACGTTATTGCTTCTTAAAATTTACATTTTTTTGAACTAGGCCTTTACTTTTAAATTTATCTGAATAATCATTTTTATTATAACAATATTTTTAATTTATAATTGCACAATTGATAAATTTCTGATTATATTTACTATTGCTACATAGAGAAATCATTTTTCTATAATTAATTTGTTATCAATAAAATGTATATTACATAACTGTATTAAATATTTCGAATTTTAGTATTAACATTATTATTTTGAAATATATAATAATAATTACATTCAGATAAATAAGATAAAATAGGAAGTTGTATGGCAGTAATAATATATGTTTATAATGCACGATTTAACTATGGGATTAAGGTTGTAAACCATTATAAAATTCATTTGCTTCATGATTCGTATATAAAATATACGGAAGATTAATATAAACAAAGTATTAAGTAACTTCATATGTTAAAGCGAGGATTATCACTCGGATGGAATATTGGCTAACATTTTGTTATTACATTCAAGCAACACATTTTTCACAACAAATTTTTCACAACAATATTTAGTAATATTGTTTATTTAAATTTGCAAATATGGTTATTATTTCAATTAATATTTGAAATAAAGTTATACTAATTAAAAAATGCAAAAAATGTTCAAAATGTAATTTATAAGTACTTAGTTCTCAATGAATCTACAAAATTCAAAATATAAAAGAAATCGTTGCATACAATTTGCCCGGTTGAATCACAATAATTTCTTTCGATAATACTCTTATACATTTAACATGGAACTCGAGAATGATACTCTCGCGAAAAAAATGTTTCGCATAAATTAACTGCAAGTTCAATATAACGTTATTAAATATAAAATTCGTATTCCGTCGTTCTATTCTGTAAAACGATATTCTTTCATATAAACTGTGTAAGAGAGATGGGATGTTTATTCGCAGCTTTTATTCAAAAAATGAATCACAGCAATTCGTACACAACTCAACAAACTTTTCCTTTTCCTGTTTCGACGTCTGCGTCCTTTTTTTCTTTTCTTTTTCTTTTCTTCCTTCTATTTTCGTTGTTGATATTACTTTTTGTTTCTTTCTTGTTGAAAGCCACATCAAATGCGATTGTCTAGATATATACATACAAAAACAAAATACGATGAGTTAAGCTTTTGCACAGCGTTGCAAAAGATGAAATTTCGAATTAAATATATAATGTGTGAAAGACATGTGAAAAATGCAAAGTTTTCAGTTTAAACTTTGCCTTGATGTGGAAGTAACTCGATCGGATTTAAAGTAAAAAAATTTTTAGCTCGAAGAGGTGTCATTCATTCTCGTAAAGTCTATTTTTTTGTTGGGGGAATAAAAATGAGAACAAATGCGTGATTGAAATAATAATAACGAAAAACTTTAACAAAACCTTTCATGTGTCTATTATGTATATCTACATGCGTTTTTGGCTTCCTTTTCTAACAAGATTTTCATACTTTTAGCGTGTGTGAGTTTTGGATTAAACTTGTTCCTTTTTCTGGTCTTTTCTTTTAGTTTTAGTCGAAGTTTGTCGAGCGAACGACGTAACGCGTTGAGTGGTTGACGAAAAAAAAGAAGGAAAGAAAAAAATAATTTAATGGTCTCGAATCAGACTAACGGATCAACTAAATGAAAGTTTTTCCATTTCTTGTTCGAACCTCTGGAGGATATCTAACGTTCTTTCAAAGGCACCTCATGTTACCGACATTATATTGCACAAAACGAATGATGTGTTTGACGAAACGCGAAATGAAAAATTATTAATCATAGTTAGAAATGATATCAAGTAGAAATAGAATTTATATTTAATTCGAATATTTTTTTAATAGAAAAAAATGAAGAAACTGATATTCTAAAAAATTTGCATAATGAAACAAGAAGATTTTTAGATAATTTTTTGCAGACAGAGGATTATTTTATTGAATTGGAAATCCTAGTAGCTTTTTAATATATAACAGAATATTAAAATACATTTTGCCTAAAAATAAACAAATTATTCAAATTTATTTTAATATTCCATTTTTCAGTTAAGTTGTTAAGTTATTAGATAGGATATTCCAGTCATGACTGTTATAGATACAGTAACGAGCTATTATAATCGCTAACCAACTGTAAGTGATAATCGTTAGGTGCTTGTTAATGAAATTTCAAATCCATGTATACAAAGTCAAATTATATGACTTGATTATATTAATAAGACATGTAGGAAGTTTTATTTTTTATTTTCTAATTAGAATTTGAATGTAAAATATAATTCCTTAGTTTATTAAAATTGTATAGATCATACAATTAATAATTGCTGTGTTATCAAAGTAAAACGTGTGAATATTCCATAATTTAAGTTATTATGGCTAAATATTTGTATATTTCGATTTTATTTCTGTAACGAATTTTATGAAATAAGCTAGATGCGTTGTTTCACTGAACGTTAAATTGGACTTATATTATACAAATGCCAACGATCAAATTTTGAAATTATTTATTTGAAACCATTAAACATAACAATATAATTAACTGCTTGTTGAAGAAATGATTTCGGTAAATGATCAATAAACAAATTTGTTGAAATGTTTTTGCATTTGTATAATTGATGATTTACATAATATTTCATCATTATTCGTTATGTTTATTAAACATAATTTGAATGATTTATCTCATTATTATGAAAATTATGGATATTTTCAACAATACCACGATGTTTTTAATATATACACAGTAAAAAATATCGAAATTTAAGTGTTAACATTTAGGAGTTATTTTTTACAATAAAATTTATAATAATATCTAAGAATGAATATGATTGGCTATTTCTGCACAAGTCGGTGTAAAATTCACATTTTTTAGACAATAATTCGAGTTTTTATACAAAATCGTGTAAGTTGCGTGTAAAAATGTAAAAATTGTTTGCTGTGTAAATACAATTGCTATAATTCACAATCATATTGATTAATGATAATAAATTAAATTAAGAAAAATAATTGTATTAAATCATTATTTGACTGAATTTTTTTAATACTGAAGCTATGAGAATTAACGTTATAGTCAATTTAGAAAATAAGAGTTCAAATTATCGGAGTTTTAGTTGAATCTAATTTTAAAAAGATTCTTGTAACTAAAGAAAATTTTGTTTAAGTGGATTTAAAGAAGATTCTTTCGAATATAAGAGTTGTTATTAAAGTTTTCATTAAACAATTCTTGTAATTTTTAATTACTTTAACTTTTCTTTAATGATTTCAACGGATTCTTTTATTTGCTGTCACTTAATTATTTCTATATACGCTGCAGTTTTAGTACTTTTCATAATGTCAGTCATTTACTGTAACTTCTTTTATCAACGATTTCATTTATTTTAAGTATAATTTTCTAAAATTTTCTATAATTCTATTATAAAATTTTATTTAAGACTTTTGTCCGTTAAAAAATAATCATGTTCAAAGGAATATGAATTCTGTAACTAAACTGATCTGATAAAATAAATAATATAAAGTTTATATACAATTTATATAAAATGTAAATTTATCAATTATAAATGTGAATACAGATTTGAAATAAGTTATTTAACGAAAAAATCAATAAATACAAAAATATGATAGTAAAAGTAATTAATTACAATTTTTGCCGATTGTTTAAATGTCAATTGATTGATTTTTGGTTTAATTTCCGTCATGTTCTAGTTTTATTTCTCCGTAAACTGTTTGATAGGAAGCAAAATAAACGAGAAAAGTTGACCCAGCTTGATTGCGAAAAGAAAGATTCTTTTAAAGATTAGAAGTACGATTTAAAAGTAAAAGTATCGGGATAACATCTGGCTTGTGTATCCACAGAAAGTCACATAGTCGGCAAGCAAGCAGAACCACACTCAACCATGTTTACAAATGAATATTCTTGTAAGTGTGTCACTACTAGTAAATGTCACGCACAAAAATGACATACGCTTTGGAAATTCAAAAACATGTGAGCTTTAGCACTATCTAGTCTACATATTTTTTGTGTAAAAAGTCTGCCAACATAAGAAGTTTATTGTAATATTTCGTATCTGATACCTTTGTAGCAATGAAAATGCAAGGAAAATAACTAAAACAATGATAAATATATTTTTGAAATTAAATTTAGAATCAGAAATAAAATTAATTTTAAGATTAAAGTAATCATTTTTTTAATTGTATTAATAGTAATTGCATGTGTTAACGTTAAATTATAATTGAGTAAGAAATATAAATTGTATCCGTTTTAACAATTGTTGGAACGGCTTATAAATCAAACAAATGTGTAAAAATGTAAAAAGAAAACGAAACTCAAAATAACTGCGTATCATTAATTCAGTTTGTGCTGTAATCAACGCAGCATGCTAAGTAGTACAAGACCACTTAAAAGAAGCGTAAGGTAGATAATGATAAACACTCATTTGAAGGATTATACTGCAGCGTTTAATTCTAAGAAACATACTTTAATTCGATCATTTTTTAAATTCACTTTTCAAATTACAAATGTTTTGAAATCAAAAGAGCTAATTTGTTAAATAAATTTGTTAAATAAAATGGCATGCAAAACAATTTAATTAACAAAAATATAAAATTAATTTATGTTCGAAACATTATATATTTTGATAATATTTGAAATTGGAAATTGATTAATCGTTTAATTTAATTGCGATAATTGATATATTATGATGATGTTATGGCGGTTTAATCTACATGTAAAACCATGCACGTAGTAACGCAAATAGTGTATTAGCGTACAGGATTCAAATATAACGCTTCCCACATGAACACGCATGTAAGTACGAAATACTATATGAATTCTGGCCTCATCCGAATAAGTAATTCAACCGGTCTGACAAATTGCTCATACCAAAAATTTATTCCAAGCCATTCCATAAAAAATCGATTGCAGACTTTTCGATTCGAAGCTTTTTTTTTCTTTAATAATCTTTCTAATACTAAAAGATATATATTATTTGTCTAGTAAAAGCGAGGTACTTAATTTAAATTTAAAAGTAGATGAAATTACGTTGTTTAAATCCTATGTAATTGATAACGATTTTTAATTTATATTTGCGCATTCGAGAATATATTCAAGTATGCTTAAAAAATAGAAACGAATTTTTGCGGAAAATATTTTTCGCCCTTTTTTGATAATGGTGATAAATTCTTGGTACGTTATGAGCCGTTATGGAATGTTTATATTTTACTAATTATACTTTCAAGAGATTTTGTACTTAATTCGAGTTTTTTGCTACGAATGTAGATAGTAAAAAATAATGAAAAAATTGAACATTTGCTTTATATAAGATTTTGTGTGAGTTATTTATTTTTTGTTTGCAAATTTAATACATGTGGCTGTGTAATATATTTGGTGAAAATTTTCAAACATATTGCTTTCTTTTAAATTTTTGCATATTAATGTCAAAAATTATTATCAATCCGCTTTAATGATAGAATTACGGTCTATGTGTTATGTAATATAGTTAAGCATATTACATAATATTCAGGACCTTTTCCCACGCTAGAATAAAATAAAACTAAAATTAATCCTATACTGAATATTTTTTTCATATATTATGTGCACATATTTTTATTTTTCATTTAACAATTTTACAATTTTACATGCACGAACATTTAATATTTATCTTGAATTCTGAATTGTCAATTGTAACTTAAATATAGACTGATATTTGTGCTATAAACTTTGCAACGTTAAAAAATCTGTCTAATGATTTTTTCAAAAGCTGTGCTCCGTTTTAGCATATCAAGTTTATAATAGACATCTACCGTCAATTCAAAGAAAATAAAAACAAGAGTTTCATTGAGTATTTATCAATAAATAAGAATACTATTTCTAAATGTAGACCTGACTTTATCATTTTTTTAGGAGCGTAATTTCTCATAGACAGCTTGTCATTTTTCATAAATAAAATTTCTAAAATAATAAATGACAAATATTTTCTTAATAATAACAATTCCATAGTTTTTATAGGAATATTTAAAAAATAAAATATTAAAAAACATTGTAAATAAAAAATATGCAAATTGTCTTGTAATATTGAATTAATAATACTTAATTTATGAAAGACTTTTTTCATCAAAAGAAACTTTAATTTATCGCGAATTCAAACATAAAATGAAAATGTATTTTCTTTTAACGAAATGACTGTTCGTTGCATCAAAAGATATTTGTTTTCTTAAAGTTCATTGCAGCGTTAAATATGTCCTGGGTGGATCGCTGATAACGTTTAGCATCATAACTAACGTTTGAGGGAGAGATAACGTGCTTTTAAAAGCACAACAAAAAGGTCTCGTACAAATTGTATCCTGTATAATGTTCCGCTTATTTGTTACTCCCGTTTTTCGCAAAAATTAGGTCCATCGGTGGAATAAACTTCGGGCGCGTAATGTGTAAGCGTAAAAAGAAAATATATCTATATATACTACCGCAATATTACGCGCAAAGCAATTTGATAATTATAAAAACAGTTACTTCGTACAAATTTACGTATAAAATAATTTTGAAAGAAAGGAAAAAAATAATAAATAAAAATGCTGCTATGATAAATTGCAACAGTAAAATAAAAACGATAATAAAGTATTAAACATTAATTTCACATTTTACAAAGGTTACTTAAACTATAATTTAGTAAAATTTTTGAATATTTTAGAAAATGAATTCGAGAAATATGTTTAATTTTTGGAAAAGTATTGTCAGTTGTTGAAGTTTAAATGAATAAAGTGTAATTATTTAAAGAGTTTTTATTTAATAGAGTCAAATTTGTTGCATAGTTTTGAAAAGTATTTGTCACGCTTTTTTATGAAGGCGTCCCTAAATTTAAGAACATAATATTAAGTATACGTTATTTGCGCGAAATTGAACTTTTTGTTGCTCGTTATTAGGAAGCATTCGACGTTTCGCTTGAAACGAAATGACAAATTGCTCCCATTCAAAACTTAAAATCACCCCTGGTCAATTTCGGAGGGTAGTTTCGTTCGCTAAAACCGTTTTACCGTCGACGCGTTCTGTATTTTCGAATACGTAAAACGCAGAGGTTCCGCCTGCCTGGGTTCTCTCTTTATTAAAATTTTCGCGAAAATCGGCGATGTGCGCGTTTCATGAAATTTTCATAATGATGACGAACAAGAAAACGCGTATTTCGTATCGTCATTTTCGCTTTTAAGCACTGTTATGAATTCCCGACAATTAGACTTTCTGCAAGTTGTCGAAAGATCTGGCGAAGAACTTTCAACACATTCATGTTGAAGAATAGATGATGCTTTTTTTTTTAAATCATCATTACTTTATACAAATGATCTAGAGCTTCAAACTGATGACATGAACTTTTGAACTTTACAAAAAGGTGTTCATTAAAAATTGTTCGAAAGGTATGTGCAAAAATAATATTTATTTTCAGTTGATAAATTCCACTTAAATTTTTATTCAAAATCGAAAAAAATATATTCCACGGTTTAACAATAAAATAAATTGTAGCTAAATGACTTTTAAAGCCATTTCAAAAGAAGATTAAAACATTAAATGTGGTAAAAGAATAATATATATTTTTCTTTCAATGTGTAAGCAGGATAATAAAATTGAGTAGATAGTTAAGGTTAAGTCACACAGCGTGAATGGGGAAAAGTTGAATAACATTGAGAGTATTAGTCGGTGAATCCGTACGAAAAGAAAGCTTCAAGTGAGCATGACGTAAATAGGGGGATAACGTTAAAAATGACCTTAAGGAAATTATCGTAGAAATAGAGGATTGGATTCAAATAGCGCAGAAAATGGACCAGTAGCAAAAATATGCGACGCCGGACTAGTTCAATGAGCCGCAGATTTATTCAAACTTCGTGTCGCATGTCGTGTGTGCACTTTTATTTCTATTTTTATTACTCAAATGCATGTAACGAGTCCATTGGAACGACGAAACAGACGAAAAAAAAAAAAAATAAATAAAAATCGGACGCATTGTTTAAAATTGAATTTTATAACTGTTTTGCATACTTATAAACGAAAACGAAATCATGAACGTGAATCTTGATTTGTCTGTGTGTTTATTTTATCACTTTTGTAAGTATGCACAGTTTATTTATCTTGAAGGAGAAAGAACGAAAGAGAGAAAGACAGAGAACATTCGAACGGTAGATAAACATGAATTCTTTGTTTTAAGTATTGTTGAAAACACCTTGCGAAGTATTCGTGAACTCGACAGACTCGGCTTTTTATGTACAGAAGCGCATGTCTTCAAATCATACTAAATTATATATCGAAACCGAACGTATAGATATATTTCTCGCGTACGAAATCAATCGACTAACTTCCAATCTTTCAAGAAGTTTTTGTAAGGAGTTTTTCACAGAATGTGTCAGACTTGTGCAAACGCTCGTGAATATTCCTGCATATATCGATTTTTTGCATTTATTAAACAAACAGTCATGTGATGATGTAATATGAAACTTCTTTAATTCTGAATTATTATTTTCTTTAATTGAAACTTTGCTTCAATATTTGCATTGAAAATAAACACTTTGTATTGTGGATATAATGGCATGAATATACAAATATTTATACACTTTTTCTTGTTTATTTCAGAAATGAGTAGAATTTTTATTGGACATTCGCAGAGACAACGAGGTCAGCGCTGTTTCTTTTTTCATCTCTGGAAAATAGGTAAGTTGCATTTATAATAATGTTTATTAACATTTAAGATCATGTGGTATACCAACGTGAAATCTTAAAATGAGATCGTCAGTCGTTTGTAATTTTTATTTTTAAATTTATTTTTAATCACTTTAAATATAACTGAATAATTGTTTAAAATAATTTGTTATTTCACAATTCAGTTCTTTACACTTAGATTAACTTTACTGGGTTATACTCAAAAGTATGCACACAGATTTAAACTTTCAGTTTGACAGTCAACTTTGTAAGTTCAAATTGGTGTTCATTGGAGCAATTCCATTTTTGCAAAACTTATTTTGTTATATTGAGAGAACGAAATGTTAAACTTTCAAATTAAATTTTTAGTAATAAATTATTAGGTCACACTCAGATGACCCTGCTATGACAATCACAGTTGTAATGACATTTAGTGGCAGAATTACAAAAGCCTATGTAAGACTAATAAAGGCATATCTTTAATAGGAAAGCCTCTAGAGGCCCTTTAAAGAGCCTTAATGGGTATTTATACGGGCTGTAATTAGGTATATAACGCTTTTCATGACAATCGCCAGTGAAGGCATTTATTTGTCCATTAAAAGGGGTCAAAAGAACTATGTACGACAATTGTATAAACTAATTTCAAAATGAATTTGAATATTTAAAAACTCGCTATTTAAAAATTAGCTACAACTATTAACTACTTGGCCATAACTCTGCCATAAGAGACTTATGGATTAGCTGTTATGGTGTTAAAATCATTATTATGTTACAATTTATTGTATAATAATATCTTTTAAAGCAAAAGGTTGATAACTATCAATAACAATAAACGTATTCAAACATTGATTGAGCTTAGGCTGGAGAAAAATAAGAAGAACAAAAAAACGACGTTTGCCAATAACGTCGATTTTTGAGCCTCCATATCTCAGCGAATAATGAACCAAAATAATTTTTTTTTCATTCTCATCTACTCGATGGAGGCTATACAATGACACTAAATAAACAACAAACTTTTAATTATTCATTACTGTCTTTTAATGTCAAAAACCGGAACTTGTTTGTTTCTGAAAAGAGACACCTGTCCTTGCGGCACAAAAAACAAGTATTTTTTTGTACTTAGCCAGAGACACTACCGTGTCTCTTGAAATTTTAATTATTATGCTAAGTATAAATAATTATCATTAAACTAAAGAATCAAGAGACACGGTTGTGCCAAGTAGAAAAAAACGTTTTTTGTGCGGCCAGCATTACCGTGTCTCTTTTAAGATACGAACAAATGCCGGTTTTCAACATACAAAAAAGCAATCACAACAATAATATAGTTTTTGGGAGGACAAACAAATTTCAAATTGAAACCGAAGTCTGGCACAGTACTGGCAAACAATGGTTGGCAAAATGTACTGTCTCGATACATATTTGTCGCAATAAATATACTGTCCCGATGGTAGGGCCAACGGTTGTCTATAAATGAATAACATTCGTTGGCAGAATACTGGCACAGTACTTGTTCATATACTTAACATTTGTTTGAAATAAAATTTCAATGTCTAAAAACTGTATAAGATAAATGTTAATTAAGTTATTTTTTTACATTAAGAGTTAAATATATTGCAAATACTAAAGAAGTTAAAAAA
>JABFPJ010006009.1:0-11448 GCA_022817425.1 Gryon sp. ZL-2020
TATGTTTAAAAAAGCACTGAGTGATTTAAATGTATTTTTTTCAAAAAAAAAAAAAAAAAAAATAAAAAAAATAAATAAAATAAAAAAAATAAATAAAAAAAAGTATTGGGGAATGTACCTATGCCTCGAAGTGAGTGAATCGCTTGGAGGTGAAGGTTCAATTCTTAGTGCCAACTTTTTTTTTTTTTTTTTTTATTAAAAAATACAGTTTTTTAACAAGAAAAATTGAAAAAACACAAAGAAAACGTAAATAACAGATTGATATTGAATTGGCAGTGAAATATTGTTGCGTCAGAAGATCCGCAAGGTGGTGGCAAAAACGTACGCGTCGTTCTTGGAAGCGTTGGATAATCTGTCGAATGCGAAAAAAAGCTTAACACTCAAATCGCAATCAACAAATGGTTCATTATCTCAAACATTGTCCAAAAGTAATCCATAAACAATGTCTTATGTTCATTTGATTGATCATCAATGTCGATAGTCAGATTGACTATTTAAATAGAAAAAGCACTAACCATATTTTTCAATTTTTGTTTTTTAAACAATAAAAGTTAATGTTATAAAGAAAATATCACCGAAAAATATTTAGTTGCAAAAACAAAATGTCTTGAATTTTTGAATTGAGTAAAAACTAAAATAATAAGAATAGATAGTTGAATTAAGTAATTATGTTTATTAATGAGTAAAAAGTACAAAATTATTAAACTGAGTGAAAAATGAAAGAATTGCTAACCTAATGAAATAAGTAAATTATCCAAAATTAGCTAAATTTATCAAATAAATACTTTAATTAGGTAATTTAGTAAAATCATGAATTGAAATGAGTTAATTAGTAAATGGAATAACTAAAATTAGCTAAACTGGTTAGCTAAATTAAATTAAAGTAACTGAATTAGTAAACGAACTGCATAATTAAAAAGTAGTTATAGCTAAATTAGCTGACTAAATATAAAAAAATTAGCTAAATTTGTTAGCTAAAACTATGTAAATAATTAAAATAACTTAATTAGTAATATAAGAAATAACTAATTAAAGTAATTGAATGAGTAAACTAAATAACTAATTGAAAAGTATTGGCTAAAATAGCTAACCAACTAAAAAATAACTACATTAATAAATTAACCAATTAAATTACTTAAATGTGTAAAGTGACTAATTAAGTTAAAAGTAACTAAATTAATAAACTAAATAGATTAATCAATAGTTTAACTACAAAGTTTCAAAATTAGTAAACTAACGAACAAATTAAAGAAACTTAATTAGCTATATTAGCAAATTACCTAAATTAAAAAAAATTATCTAAATTAGCTAACTATGTGAATTAGCTAAATTAGTAAACTAACTAATTAAACTTGATGAACTAGTAAAATGACTAGATAACTAAATTAGCTAAATTAGTACACTGAGTCAGAATTTAGCCAAATGAACTATGTGAATGAGCTAAATGACTAAACTTAACTAATTAAACTTTGTAAATAATTAAACTGACTGACTGAAAGCAGCTATTTTGCTTAGCTGAATCACCTAACTAACTAAACCAACTAAATCATTAATCCAACTAACTATTACTAACATAAATAAAAAAAAATAACATAAAAAAAAGAAGCACTTTGTTTTGAATCTAACGAAAACTTAAAAAAAAAGCAATATTTTGCGATGTGATATTTTGCACGAATTAAAGGCCCCTTTTGACTACACCAAAAGATTAACAAACGTGTCTGCCCCGGTGTCGCAGTAGGTGACATGCCTAGGAGTCGCGACGTGGAGCTCGCTGAACGCAACGGACGCTATCGCTCGCGCCACCGCGAGAGCGCCACCAACTGCAGCGGCGCTCCGGCAGACTCCGGCGCCGCAACAGCAGCAACGCAGTATCGTCACTTTGACGCGGACAAACGTCATCGCAAGCGCGTCAAAAGCAAATCATCGACGAAGAAAAAGAAGAAGCAACGCACGCGGGACAAGTCGGTGGACTCGGCGCATGCGTCGTCGCGATTGGCCTCGTCGATTGTGAAGCCGCTGGTGGAGTACTCGGACGTGAGTAGCGAGGACCTGTCGGAGCCGGAGGCTGGCGAAATACAGTCGGAGGACAGTCGGGGCAACAGTTACACGGACGGCGCGGATCTGCCGGAGTCGCTGCTGCAGCGACGCTATTATGCGCAGGCGCCGAGACAAGGAGCAGCTGCTGCAAGTCCGCCGAGCAACCTCGGAGTGTCGCCGATCGTATCGTCGCCGTCGCCGCCGAGCGCGCTGCGCGCCAGGTATTATTGCCTAGCATAAGACTCGGCCATTTTGCATTTTTCATCCTTTGTAAAACCTTGCTTTATTCTACACTCAAAACAACATCTGTGATTTTACAGTACGTTTTCCAGTTAATATCACTTTAAAATCACACAAAATAGTTATTTTCGTATGTAGGGCGCAAAACATGCGACTAACCTCGTTGAAATTGCATTTGCGCCCATCATGCGAACATAATTTTTTTGTTACGACTGCAAAAAAAGTGGTCAATTTTCAATACATCTTACACGGGCGCAAAGTGACTTTTTTCGCCCCAGCGCGAACAAGCGGGCGCAAAGTTCATTTTTGCGCCTGCTAATTCTTTGCGCGCACTTGTTCGCCCCAGGGCGATAAAAGTCACTTTACGCCCTCGAAAGATGTATGAAAGTGGCCACTTTTTATGCATGAATGACAAAAAATGTATTATTACAGTACTTTATTTGAAATGTATATTATTTAAATTAAAATTAAGCTCTACTGTGAAATCTATTAAGAATTAAAATATATAAAGTGAAAAAACATAAGTACTGTGAAATTCCAACAGCCATTGAATAAATTGCGTAAGTTTATGGTGAAAAATCAAATAATTTGAAAATTTTCCTATAACACTTGATGCCATATTTGTGAAATACCGCGTTAGATAGAAATAGATATAAATAACATTTCAATGCCATGACTTTTGTCATCAAAATTGCAAGAATATATAACTGAGTAGTGAAAATTAATTATTCGGTATTAATTAGTGAAAGTGAAAACTGAAGTAGAATATTTTGATGATATTTTTATTATATGAAGAATAAAATGGAGAATTGAAATTCATCGAATACGATTTTGAAGACGAAAAATAGTTTAAATATTTTGAGGTTATCTAGACCATTAGATCAGTGTCAATGTCAGTATTTCTATGTTATAAAATTTAATAAATAATACATTATGGTTTTGGCTATCTGAAAATCGTTATGTTGTCTGTCATTTTTAAACATCATCATTTTTTTATATTCTGAAGTAACCAACTTCAGATTGCTTCAAACGATTCAATTTTCTCTGTACTGTAAAATTAATGTGCTACTGTGATTTTCCAGTAAAAAATTTAACCTTACAGTTTTGTATATAATATTGCGCTGAACTTCACTGGCAACATATTTGCCAGTCAACTTACTGTAATTTTACAATGTAAAGTTTTGAGTGTAACAAATGAGGATTTACATGAGCGGTTGCATCAGAATGAATTAGTCAAGCAACGCGGTTTAATGTTTTTCAAAGTAAATCAATTAAGTTACTCATCTAAGTTACAGTCAACTTCCACACATTTGCTTTTCCGACGCGACATTGGTGCACTAATAATTGGTAACTAATAGTCCCAATTCCAGTGCATTCCACCCGTTTAATGTATTTAAATGCTTTATTATGTTTTTTTTTTTTAATAAATAATGAATAACTACTACAAAGAGATTTGGAAAAGCCTACTGCCAAAAGTAATACAATTTACTACAAATTATTGTTGATATAATAATTAAGAATTTTGATATTTAAATACATTATTGTAAAAATGTTACTACATATGATTGTTATTGACGTAATAGTAAATAAGTATAAAAAATACATTGTAAGTATAGAGACATTTTCATTTTGAATGTTCAGTGAAAAATATTGATATATTTTTTATGACATTTCTAAATGTAATAATAATTTAATACAATTTTGTGTATGTTTTTGTATTTAGCACCATTTATGCTATCTTTCTATTGGTGGAAGGGTGTTTTAAGTTCCAGTATGTTCCAGCAAATGTGCACTGAAACGACTGTTGACATACAGTCCGACCTCCGAATAGTCCGTATGTTTTTCTCTTTCTATCATTATACATACTTATGAGAATATAAGGATAGAGTTATCGGACTATTCGGAGGTTCGACTGTATTATAAGTCAAGAAAAATTTCATGAATAAAAAGTCAATGTTTTTTATTTATATTAACTTAAAATTGTGTTATTATAAGACGAAAACAGTTTGACATATCATAAGTAAAAGTCGAATGAGATTTAAGGTATTATTTACTTATGTTCCTTAAAATTATAAGTTATAATAAGTTAACGAATATGAAGTAATATTTAGTCAAAACTTCATGGATAATCACTGAAGTTTTGATTAACGAGCAGTGACTCAGAGTATCTCTTTGGTTCGTATGCGCGCGCATGACGTCACGTGAGTGCTTCAGTTCGTTCTGCGATTGGTTGGCCGTTAGTCAAAACTTCATGGATTATCACTGAAGTTTTGACTAAAAATGCCTTAAGTCCCGTTCACTAACGATCGAACAAATTTTTACTTATCATTGCTTAATATTTCAAGGATAATTCTATAGTTCTTTTGTATTTATCCCTAAAACGGTTTTTTAGGATAAAAAGAAAAAAATTTAGTGATTAAAAGGTAAACTTTCTGTTTTCATTAACCAACAAAAACTTTACTTTTAATAACACAAGCCTTTTACTGTTAATATGCCAACAGTCGTTTCAGTGTGTGAAAGGAAAAATAGCAAATGAGTAGAAGAGCAAATAAGTGAAAAGCAAATGTATGGAAATTGACTGTATAATCTAAAATATGAATCATTTAATTAGTATTCTGTGACTTGAGTTACTATAGTCAGGATGGCCAGCGAACTTGCAAACATTGAAATTCTCCAAAAATGGAATTTAGAATGAAAACTGGACAAAAATTTGATTTTGCAACTTTTGCCTTTAATTTTTGTTCCATTTTTTTAATTACAACATATATTTCAGTAAATATGGAAAGTATGTATAATACTGTTGTGTTAATACAATTTTTGTAATTTATTAGTACAAAATTTGTATTGTGTAGAAATAAGAATTGTATAAAATATATCTTGCTTTTCACAGAATATTCACATAAAATTCACAAATTCAAGATTTAATTGCTTCCTTACATAATTCATATTTGCGATCAGAAATTTTATTTAAAATCGACAAAAAGTTATTATTTGTTTTGTTTTAAAATTTGTATCCACTTGTGATTGTAAAATTAATAAAAGCGAATAAATTATTAAATTGTACATCATAATTATACTAAAAATACAAATCTGGAAAAATGAACATTTTTTCTTGAAAAACCTTGAAAAAACGTGGAATTTAATATGATTTTTTGCTGGCCATCCTGAAAGTAATTCATTAAAGTAACATGCTTTAACGTGATTTATTTAAGTAACTTGTTAAAGTAACATTCTATAACGTAACTCACTAAAGTAACTTAATTCCGTAGCTTACTTAAGTACATTTATAAAAAAAAAACTACTAAAATAATTCCCTAAAAAAATGTATTAAAATAACGAATCAAAGTAACATTTCATAACATGATTCAATAAAGTAACTCAATATTTAAATCAGTTGTATAATAATAACTTTATATAAAAAGTAAGTCGGTTCAATAATTATTTATATTATCTTTCTAAGTTATTATCGACAATAACATGCTGAAGTAAGTTATGAAAATAATAATTTAAAGTAACTTTTTATTTGAACTAACATTCTAAAGTGACTAATGTCTAAAGTCACTCAATGAACTGACAATTCATTACATCAAAAACCAACTTACTAAAGTAACTCTTACATAAACATCCATACAGTAACTTAAATCGGAAAACTACTATTTGAGCAAAGTAATTCAAATTTCCAATTCAATATCAAAACTACTTAATCAAACTCATGCACAGTTATCCATTTGTTTATATTTTTGTATTTATATATTTTCTAAAATTATATTTAATCAATTAACGAAATTTGCAAAATACAATTATGCTGAAGAAAAGTAGGAAACATTTAACAGGATTGTACATCCTTATTTTAACTGTCAAATTTAAAAAACTGCAAGTACAATAACTGTTTTAATTTACAGTAATTCAATTAAAAAAAAAAAAATGAAAAAAGGAAAACGAAGAAAATTGTTTTTGAAACACTACTTTTTTTCTGTCCTTCATGCTCCTAACTTCATTCAACTTTCTTCAGTGTATCGTGTTGTTTTGTCGTCGACTGTGTTTCAAAATGATTTGCAAAAATTAAGCAAAGTTCATGATTAAAAGTCATTTTGATATTATATCTAAAATGAAAAAAAAAAACTAAAACTTAAAACTAATGTTTTAGGTACTCTCCAGTCGACGATTTGGCGCAGCCGCAGTCCCCGGACAAGATGGATTACTTAGAGTCGGACACGCGTCGTTATTCACGTCGTAAGGAGAAGAAGCACAAGCGCGAGAAGAAGAAGAAGCAGCGTAGTCAGAGTCCCTCGTCGTCGACCGGCAAGAAGAAGAAAAAGCGCTCCAAGTCTCAGCGCAGTCTGAGCAATTCGCCGGACGCGAATTTGAACGTCGACGAGGATAATAAGCTGGATCGTCATTGGACGGAGAGTCCGCCGTTGCCGCTGAAAGACAGCACGTCGCCGATATCGCCGGCAACGCCGCAGGACGTCGATCTCGAGTCACCGCACGCGCATGCGCAGCAGCTGACGTCGCCGCACGCGCATGCGCAACAGTCGCCGCACACGCCACTCATTCCGCCCACGCGCATTTTAACGCCAGACAAAGCGTACAATTCCAAGCTGAGTCCGGAAGTCAAGTTGAGTGCGCATGCGCACACGGAGCTAAGAGCAAGCGGGCCGAAAATGGCTGACGAGCGGGGCAGAAGAAGACCCCACAGTCCGGACAGAAGACGCGATTACAGTCCGAGGAGGGAGTACAGTCCGATGGCGATGGCGCGCATCAGGCATAGTCCGAGTCCTGGCTTGAGAAGGAGAGAGTGTTTAAGTGGGTCAGGCTTGAGAAGAAGCAGGGGCGATGGGTCCCCGTCGGCCAAAAGGAGGAGAAGGGATGAGTCCTCCAGGAGACATAGGCATCATGATAAGGATCGCAGAGAGAAAAGAAAAGCGGGCAATAGGAGTCCTTTGGGACGGTAGGTTTTGGGCATGCAACTTTTTTGTTATGCAGGCCTCCTCAGTACTCACTTTTCTCACTTTTTCCATCTAAAACTCACTTTTCTCCAGGGTGTCCAGCGACCGGGAAATCCGGAAAATAGTCGGGAAATAACCGAGAATTAAAAAAAAACTGTAATATTTATTAAAAAATTACTATCTAGCTCATGCTAGATATAAAGAAACTGTAGAAGAAAAGGAGAAATCAAAATAAAAAAAGAAAAAAATGCCGAAAGTAATAATCGAAAAATGGTAAATGCTACAGTTAAACTGTTTTTAAACCAAAAAAAATCAAATTCTCGAGGAAGCTCGCAAAGAGGTTGTAATAATAGATGAAAAAATTGCAAAACTAAAGTAATTTTCAATTGATTTCGATTTAAAGTAGATGTTGAAGATTATTTTATATTTAAATTGTTAATAGTTAGAAAATAATATATAGTTAATATGGAAAAATACATGTATTATATTGTTATAACAAAATTACCTTTATATTTAATAGAAAAAGTAATTATAATATTAAAAACATGTGTTTTATATTCTATAAAGTCAAGAAAGAATAACCATGAAATTATGGCTAATAATCGGGAAAAACCGGGATTTTTTAAATTAAGTTTCGTTGCACACCCTGTTTTTACTTTTTGAGTATATATTTAATTTTAAATCCAAATTTAATAATTTGTTGAACTCTTGTAAAAAAATATATTTTAGATATTTAAAGAGGAATAATATTGTCAAGATTCAGATGGCTCAAGCAACGCTTGAAACTGTCACCAAATTACGAATAAAAAAGCGGAAAGTCGATTAAAAAACATCTTTACAAATGCGTTGGAAAGATCTTTTCTTTTTCGAAAAGTGGCACTTTCTCTCCCTAGGGAGGAAAAGTAATCTTCCATTACGTCATTTAAGACATGAAAATACTTTTCGCCCCGAGGGCGAGAAAGTGCCACTATCGTGTCACATTTGAATGAAGAAAAGGTGTGTTTTAGATGCAAGTGTGAAGGAAAAGTAAACTTCTTGGAGGATAAATTCATATCTCCAAGCGAGTGAATTTTGAGACGACCGTCCAATTCAACATATAAATGTTTTAAGCTCGTTGTCCTAATCGTTAGACCATGCCGTATTTAATTGTATCTAAAAATGCAAAAAAATAAAAAAACAAAAAATTGAGGGAAAAAAGTCACTTTTCATCATGCGGGAGGAAAATCTTCATTTTGCTTACTTTTCCGCCCTGGAGGATTTCCTCTATCCAGACTCAAAACTGATGACCTGTTTGCTTGTTTCAGTGTCGGAGGTCTGCACCAAGTTTCCCGTTCGCGTTCGCGCAGTCCGCGATGGCGCAAGCTCTCCCGTTCGCGTTCTCGTTCGCGTCGGCGCAGTCGCAGTGCCCGTCGCTCACGCTCACCGAAATCGTCCGCGTCGTCCCACAAACTCGCCACCTCGTCTTCATCCACGCGCAAGCACAAGTCCAAAAGTCCTCGCGCTCGGTCGCCCCTTTTGGCGCGATGTTCGCGCGCTCGTTCGCCCATGAGTCTGCAGAAACGTCTGGATCGGGGCAACTCAACGTACGAAACGAGTCTCTTCGCTGAGCTTGTGAAAGATCGAAATTTGCGCGAAATTGCGACGAAAAAGTTGCAAAAAGCCAAGGAAGCTAAAGAACGCGCGGCAAACAATCAGGACGAAGTGCAGATCATCGAGGGCACGGACGAGCGGGACGCAAGCTGTGCGCAAGCGCAACCGGAAGTGGCAAAGAACGACGAAGTGTCAGGCGGCAACAAAGTCGAGTTATTAGAAATCCCCGTTCCGGAAGCCGAACGTGGCGTGCGCACACCGCCATTGCCGCCTGCGCATGCGCACTTGGTGAAAGGCCCGACGTCTGCGCAGAGTTCGCCGGCCGCGCATGCGCAAGCGCCACTGCCGCCGCCGGACGTAGCGCAGGTGTCGCTGGCGTCGAGTATCGCGGCGCCGCCGCCGCCGCCACCGCCGCTTCCGCCGCCGCCGGCGGACGCGGCGTCGCAAGTGCCTCCCCCCGTGCCAGTGCCTCCCGTAGTGCCGCCGCCGACGCCACCCACGGGCGCGCCAAACATCAGCGCTGCGCCGATTTTACCCAACCTGTCCTTACCGCCGCCACCGATTCCATCCCAAACTGGCACCATGTTATCCAAATTCAATCAGTCGAACAATTTGGTCGCCATTAAGACCATCGACAGCACCACCCCGAAGCAGTACAACTTCAAGTCGAAGATACTGAATCAGCTGCCGATGCCGCCAGGAATCAATCAGAATGACTTGGAGAGCATTGACTCGCCGCCAAGCCGATCGCCCAGTCCGCCGAATAAAAAGAAAGCACCAGTGCCGGGTACACAGGCATTACAAACGACGCAGGCGGTGGGTGCACCCAAGCCTCCGGTCAAGAAGGGAATCAAGGATTTACCCATGCCGCCAGGTTGGAACTTGATTAAATGTGTAGGATAGTTCAATTAAACTCGTTTGAACTTATTCAAATCAGTTTAACATTTGATCAAACCGGTTTAGAACCAGTTAGAACTTGTTCAAACAAGCTAAAAACCAGTTAGAACTTGTTCAAACAAGCTAAAAACCAGTTAGAACTTGTTCAAAACGGTTTAAAACAATGATAAACTAGTTTAAAACCAGTTCTGACTGGTTTTAAAATTCAAACAAGTTTCTAACCAGTTTATAAGCATTTTAGCAAAGTTCAAATGAGTTTGAAATATTCTTCTAAATAGTTTAAAATATTCTAAGCTAGTTTAGAAACTGGTTAAAGTAATTGAAGAGCAATTTAAAATCAATTGAAACGAATTTTAAAATTTAAAATTATTATAAAAAAAAATATTATACAAAAAATTTAAATTAAATAAACTTCGATAGAGAAACAAAATATACGATTTTATCTCCCTTTGTACAAAATATACTATTAAAAATAAACAAGAAAATAATTTACCAAAAAATAACTAAAACAGTAACTAAAAAGAGTTTCAAATCTTTAAAGGAACTTACAAAAGTTTCAAAAAAACCTAAAAAATTACATTGAAAGTAAATTTTAAAAAATACCTATAAATTAAATAAAAAACTTTCCAAAGTAACTAAAAAGGTAAATAAAAATTTGAGTAAAAAATTAATTACAAATAACAGAAAGATAACTTGACAATAATTTGTACAGTTTATGGAAAAAGACCACCAAGAAAATGATTTTAAAATAAATTTCAGAAGTTACTAAAAAGTAAATAAAATATTAATTAAAAACATAATTTCTTAAAGTAACAAAAAAGTATCTTAAAAGACAACTAAAATCACTAAAAGTTCATTTTTAGTGATTTTAGTTGTTTTTGAAATAAATGTTACTAAAAGAATAAACAACAAACTTACAACAAAATAACTAAAATCTAACAGAAAAGTAACTAAAAAAAGATAAAAAGTTACTCAAAAGTTACTGAAATATTTCTATAAAGAAATTTTGTACAGTAAAAAATTATTTAAAATATTATTAAAATGTTCCAAAATTACTAAAAAAAAGTTACTAAGAAGTTAACTAGAATTCTAAATTAAAATAAATGTTATTTATTAAGAAACAGAAAATGTACAAAAATCCTGTGATTGCAGTGGTTCCCGGTTCCGAGGACCTGAGCGGCGACGAAGATGCGAACTCGACGCCGCCACGACTGAAAAGCGAGCGCGGCCAATCAAAGCCAAAGTTAAAAAGACCCAAGATTTTGAAGCGACGCGGCTCGCGCAATTGTCAGCAGGCGTCGGTCGGCGGTCGCGACTGGGGCGAGCGCTCCGTCGACGTGTTCGAGGTGATGGCTCAAATTGGCGAGGGTACTTATGGACAGGTCTATAAGGCGCGCGACAAGCGGGCCGGACTTTTGGTCGCGCTCAAAAAAGTGCGCCTCGAAAATGAAAAAGAGGGATTTCCCATTACCGCCGTGCGTGAAATCAAAATCCTCCGTCAACTCAATCACAAGAACATTGTCAATTTACGAGAAATTGTTACTGATAAACAGGATGCGCTGGATTTTCGAAAAGTATATTTAATTTCATTTAATCTAAATATACAACAAAAAATTTTGAATAAAAAAAATAAAAAAATAAAAATGAGGAATTGAAGCTACGTCTCACTTGTAAGCTCACTTAGAGGCATGGGTTCAATTTCCCATTTTTTTTTTTTTTTTTTTTTTTTTTGAAA
>JABFPJ010006010.1:0-11446 GCA_022817425.1 Gryon sp. ZL-2020
AGCGCCGATAAATGGTATTGGCACCTCCACAAAAGGACTAAGGATTTTTTCCACATAAGTCCTAATTACAAAATCGAGAATGGCCATCTATATTTTCATTCGCAAGACCGCATAATTGATCCCCTTATTTACTATTGGCCAGGATTTTACATGGATACCGTAAATCATCCGAAGATGTCTGACCTGTCAGGCTTGTAAAATATGGTAAAGTACGAAACCACCAGGACTGCTGGGTCGCAGGGAGTATGAGCAACCCTGGCAGATGGTTTTGACCGACATTATGGGTCCTTATCCACCAAGTCTGCATGGTCATTAGAGTGTCCCTTAAAATGAAAATTTTTGATCATTCTGATCAAATTTCGATTTTTTGAGTTGAAAAAACAATAAAAATAAGGTTTTTCGATTTTTCATAGTGAAATGGCGTTCCTTTATGAAATTTTTTTTTTAAATCATTTAATAAATTTTTTACTTAAGCATTTCATTTCACGTGTAATCAGTGCAACAATATATCTGAAGGCTTTTGATGCTCTTTTAGCTCGTAACAAGTAAAATAAAAAACGATAATCATCACTCAACCAGTGAGTAAGTGACATAAGGTACGGGAATAAGGATATTAATTAATAAATACTTCAAGCATATTTTATTTTTATTACATTTTACGCATATTTATTGAAGTTAATAGTTCAAAAATAATGTTTTAAATTGACAATATATACGATGAACTTTATTTAGCAATAACTAATATATGACTTTACAATTGTTTCATTAAATCGGCTTTTCTTGAGCTGGGAAAAATTCGGCGGTATTCTTCCTGCATATGCATTAGAAATTGTTTTTGATGTTCGTCTTTTGTTAAATGAGGATTGAACTCTTCGAATAATTTCACATTTCGTTCAGCTACGTCGTTAACTACACTCAATAATTGCACAATTCCTTTATCTTGAATGTAAGTTGGATCGTTTCCCCAATTTTCAGGACTAGTATGCAACCATTTAATATTCAACTTAAATCTTCTAAAAAAGTTCGCTGATATTTTATTTAGAGACTGGGCTAAGCCTTTTTCGAGAATTTGAGGGATTTCAGATATATGCAATGAAAATTTATGCAAGTCCTAATCATTGATATCTTCTTCGTTAAGTCTTAAAGCCATCTCTCTTTTTTCATCCACGGTAACAGCGTCATCAAAAAATGCTAAGCACATTTTCTGTTTTCTGGATTGACTAGATCTGACTAGAACTGTTTCTGGATTCAGGTACCACAAGTGGTTTAAGACTTTTTTTAATCCAACTTGAGAAATATCTTTGTTAATTAATTCGAAATCATAGCAGTTCTTAATTAACAGCAAATCATTTCTAGGGGATTTTGTAGCGAGTTCAGCTTCAAACCAATGTCGAATGTACACTTTGAGAAAGAAAATACAAATTTTCTTTAAACCATTCACATCTCGTTTACGTAATTGGATAACATTCCGAAACAAAAACATCTTCAGCGAATATATAGCTGTCGCCATAAACCGCGCATGATGCATTGCACCGGGGAAACGGAATTCATAATTCTCATACGGTATCAAACCAAGGAATACCAGCGATAAATATAACAGTTCTTTATAATCTTCTCTTTCAAAATTTTGTTTTAAATTATTTCTAATAGATTCTTCGATACTCGTAAAGAACATTAACTTTTTTAAACATCAAATTGACGTTTAGTGAACATTCAAAACATTTATCATTTGTTTATTTGACGTTTTAAAAAGTAAGTGTTCTGTTCGGGTAGTTTCTAATTCATCTTTAAAAATTTCATATATCTCGGGATAAGACGTTCCTGATTCAAATCTGCTTTTATCGATGTTATCCCAGTGGTTTTGAAATGTTTGAAACATTTGAACATTGGGTCCACTCATTCAACTGGGTATCAACTTTTCAAATGTACCGCGCAGTATCAGTTCTAAAATATGATGCCGGCAAGGGAGGAAAAGAATAGTTCTCCCGAGACCCTGTTCTAGAAGAACAGCAGCGCCATTAATGCGTCCCATGTTCGATGCTGTAGTATCGCAGCAAAATCCCTGAACCACATCAGCAATATCTTAATCAATTAGAACTTCATATGTGGCCTCCGCTTGTGTTTTACCTTGACTGTTTACCAATTTTGGCACGGAAAGTAATTTTGAAGTTCCGTTACTCGTCAGCGCGATCGGTAGTCGATCTACTTTTTGTCGATTAGTCGTGTCCGGTAAAATTTTTTCATCCCAATGCAAAATCATGAAAGGTAAGTTCTGATTTTTAAATTCTGCTTTGATTTGATTAAATCTCTCTTTGCGTACATTATTTCAATACCGCTTTATAGAGGATTTGTTAACGATATAGTCATCCACGTTCATTCAGTCCAGCTGCTTGAAGAACCGCCACGATCAAATAAACTGCATTTCTGTCTGATACTTTACTTTTATCAAGAGTATCAATGACTTTTGGAGTACGTATATTTTTTGTTCCTCTACTTCTTTTAACTAAAGGACTGGCGATAGACGAGTCTGTCTCTTCACTTTCACCTTCGAACACACACTCACCGAAGCTAGTAGATAAATCATCAACAGAAGGATTATTAGATGACAATGCTTGAGATGAAAATATCTGAGATGATGAAGCAGATTCTAGAATATAAAAAATCATTCTTGCCATGAAATATTTCGTTCAGCATTCAGTTTATCATATTTACAACAAAGTATTCTTATAAAGGATTTTTTTAAAGATTAGTGAAAGTGAACTTACTCGGTAAAGAAGATTTAAGCTCGGTAATTGTACCCATCCTACCGGGCTGTCGTTGATTATTCAAAAATTGTATCTTAGCAAGATCAGTCATGTTAGCTCCATCACTATGAGCTATATCAAATAAACTCTCCATTTTATTTTTAAATGCAATTTTTTGCTCCTCTGACTTGTTTGAAAAATTTTTCTAAAAGTTTCGCCAGTCGACTAGGAGTTGCTTCATGCGAGCTGCACAGTGCGCCTTATACTTTACCGGGATTCCAACGTCGTCCCAACACTCAACAATCTTTTTTTACCACGAGAATGACTGCGTCATTTACCTGCAGTTTATGATCTCTGGTGTAGTAAAACAAATTTTTGAGAACTTCCAGATTTGAAGGAAATTGGTCTACAGTTATCTTTGACGTTGTTTGAATTTGAAAAAAGTCCTTTGTAATTATGCCTGACATCATTATTATTCTTGTTTAATGATTCATAAAAAAAAACCTTTTCTAACCTAAAATATGATATATAAATTATTTTATATTTCATCTTTTAGCCTTAACTGTAGGTCTATAATGTTCAACAAATGTTGTTTGCAAAACGTTATATCGATTGATGTAAACAAACAATAACATAATTTTCATTTGTAGGTTAGAAAAATCGTGAAGATTATCAACACCTATAAAAAGATCTTATATACACATTTCATTATAAAATATGATTCACTTACAATTTTTAACTTGTGCTCTTTCTTGCCCAGTTGAATGCAATAATATAACCATTAAATCACAAGAACCGCGATAGACATGGGTGAATTGTAAAAATTAGGAGTGTTGAAAAATCAACAATAATCGAAGCGTCGCAGCTTGAGTGGAGCGAAGAAAGCGCGGTATCAATAAGCAGCAACAAAGTAAATGTCTGATTTGTAGTCAGTAATTGACGTTGTCATGGCGCATATTTAAATAGTTAATTTAAATTAACATTTTGATGTTCCAAGATTTGTTTACCAAATGGGTCGAGATACTTTCACTGCGGAAAGCAAATGCCAGGAACATCATAGCAGCCTTGAAGACCAGGATCGTTTACCGATGGGGAGTACCGCGGGTGGTACTCACCGACAACGGCACAGAATTTGCAAATAGAGCCATGAAGGATTTTTTGTCCGAGGTCGGTGCCATGCAACTTACCACCCCTACTTATTATATTATATAGCCTCAAGCCAACTCCACTGAACGATCCAACCAGGTTATCAAGGGGATGCTGATGTTATACTTCGAGGAGAATCACCGGACTTGGGATGAATTGCTGGACGAATTCCAATTCGCCATCAATACATCAGTCCACTCAGGAACGAAGATTACGCCAGCCTTTCTAAACCTTCGAAGAGAATTACGCGAGCCTAATCCCCTGAAGGAGAAGCTGGAAGGACCACCTGAGGTAATTCCACAAACCCCCCAAACAGAAAAGATCAATGCAATATCATTATGAAAGTGAGTGATTCGGCATTGAATATCCCATAAATATATAAATATTCGAATTATGCATTTTATACAACAGTTTAATGGCAAAATCGTACTCACGTTGGGTGGCGCTCAAATTATCTGATTTACACATTATAAGCCTACACATTTTCTTTAACTCGCAATTTATAACAGTTACAAAATATCTCGAATGCAATTTATAACAGTTACAAAGTAGCTTAAATTCAATTTATAGCAGTTACAATAAATCTTAATTTTAAATTATAGCAGTTGCAAAATATCTTAAATACAAATTAAATCGTTCTCATCCTACGAGACGTTATCATAATTTATATTCTATCGTACCTGAATTTCATCCTACTTTCGTTTTCTCTGATTTATGCATTATACCTTTTTCATCAAGGGGCACGGCAGCGCCCCGACGAGACAAGGTGCAAGCGACACTGTTTTCTGAAATTTAGCCGACATAACCTCAATCGCATTATTTTCGCACGTTTTTGCAAACTAAAAATACATAAATCTAGTTAGTTATCTAAATTATATTTTATTTTACTCTAAGAACAAAAATTGTTAATAAAAAAAAGCTGCAAATATCGGGCATGAAAAACACAAACTAAGCACTGCAAAAGCGGGCGAGAAACAACTGAAACAAATAAGATATTGCAAACGGATCGTCAACGCTGCCATGAGACTCGGGGCGCGGGGAGAGCTGGTCGGTTTCGGCATTAACTCGTGAGAGTTGAGGCTCTACCTGAATAAGAACAATATACTCGCGGAAAAAGGACGGGGCTTACGGGTGAACAAAAGATCATTTCAAAAAGAGCTAACGGAACAAACAATACGGGATGGCAAAACGAGAGAGAGAGAGAGAGGCAGACTAGCAGACATTCGGTCAGGCAGGCAATTGGGAAATCTAACAAAACAAAACATTATTCCAAAGTCGAATTAGCAGCAGACATTCGTGAAGGGCCGTAGGTGATCAAACGGGGTATTTCCTGGTCGTCATCATCTGGAGGAGGCTGGGAGCGGACTGACTCACGCTGCCCCGTGCGCACATCCACAGCAATGACCCATCTGGCGGAGTTTCCCTTCGTCAGGTCCATCACAGGAAGCATACGGGCAATCAGTCGAGCTTCGTTCAGGCAGTTGCGTTCGAGGGCAACTCGAGGCCGATGGAGCCAATTATTTGACATTTCAGCGTCACTGTGGTAAACCATTGGGCTTACGGCAGTTTTATAGCTCCATCCTGGACAACACAAATTGTGACCTCATTTCTGGCTGGTTACATATCAGACGAGCCGTTTCAGATTTCCTCCATTTATACGGACAGTTGCTTTTGGAGCAATTAAACAGGCATAATCACTCATACGGACACACGGGCAGTTGCTTCTCAGATGATCTTGCGAGCAGGTTCATTCATACGGACACACGGGCAGTTGCTTATCAGACGATCGTACGGGCATTGTTAGATTCGGATAAGTGATAGTATTGCGTTCCATGCAACTCGAGTCTGTCCGAATCTGACATCGGGGCCGCAACCACTTCTCCTGAAGCAGGCAGCTTATTTGCTCCAGAATCATTGAGTAACAGCCGGCGGTTTGGTTGGACTGGTCAACTTCACCGGAGCAGCGCTAAACTATTAGTGGCTCAGACGGTGGAGTCGTGGCACAATCCTACAGGGGCAAGGAGACTGGCTTTCCATTTCTCAGCGCGCTTGTCTCACTACTCGCTCTTTTTTTCGGGTTCTTCGCCGATGCTTCTCTTGTCACCGACGAACAATCGGCACTTTGCTCAACGATTATTCCAGTATAATCGGAGCCAAATCCATGCGGGGTTCACAATTCACGGGTAACATTTGGATCGTCAGTGGATCAGCGGCAATCTCGTCAGACGACCACTCGACGAAATGTCCCATTGGCGGCAGAATGTGGCAGACGGTCGACCGGAGCAAACTCACAGCTCAACGGTCGGAAATACGTGGTTCGCGGCTGTTCCATCGCCATTTCCAAGGTTGGTATAGTCCGCGGTTCATCCATTTGGGCAGTCGTGTGCATTGCCGTCCCGCTTGGCCTTGCAGCCGCGGTCGGCGCTCTCAGCAGCGGCAGTCGGCGCATGCAAAAGTGGCCTTGAACAAAACTGGAGAACCTTCGAGCCACCTCACATACAACTGCAAAACGATCTCGAGCGTGGGTTGCAACATTCAGCCACAATGCTAACGCGGCAAGCTGCACGTCGTCAAGCTTAGCCGTCCATACTCCGATCGCAATGTCATCGAATGCGACAAAAGGTAGCGTGATCTCCCAGTCGTTGGTCGGCCGGTCAGTTGTTAAGCCTGGTGATGACGATCGCGACCTTGTGGTTTCCTGGTGCATTTGAATCGTCGTCGTCGTCACAGTCGTTGTTGTTAGCGCTGGTAAGACAGTGCTAGCCGCGACGATCACATCGCGCTGCGTCTCATCCAACATCTTCCAAGCCAACAAGTGGAGCAGCCTACGATAAAACGTGTTATTTAGCCGAAAAAGTGAACAAGAAGTGACGTAGGTGAAATTCGTTCAGAGTGTCGTCTGAAAAAAACGTCACTTTTAAGTGACCAAACTTATTTCAACCGGGCAAAACAGACGGTAACGGGCGGTTACAGGCAATTACGGGCGGTTACGGGATTGCGGGGTTATGGGGGCCACACGCGCGGCTGTGGCCGGTCACATGGGGAACAAGCATCACCAACCTTGCAAAACAAAAAGAACGTTGGTCAGACGGAACGAGGCGAAAAAGATGCGACGATTCCGGTTGAATCCGCCTGCTTCCAACTCGAGCCCCACGTTGGGTGCCATTTATAACACGGTGCGCCGTCAATCGGCGGAAAAACGCTTCCGGGCAGCCGGTTATTGGGTGGCGCAATTGGTACTTGGGCGTTAGGCCGTTTTAACCACAAACGGCCAAGGGATCGGGCATGAAAAATAGAAACTAAACACTGAAAAAGCGTGCGAGAAACAACCGAAACGAATAAGATATCGCAAGCGAATCGTCAACGCTGCCATGAGACTCGGGGCGCGGGGAGAGCTGGTCGGCTCTCACGAGATAACGTCAGAAGCTCTATCTGAAAAAGAACAATATACTCGCGGAAAAAGGACGGGGCTTACGGGCGAACAGACAACAACAAATTGACTAGAACAAACTTGATTTTATTTCGTCACGCGGAACAAACGTGCGCGTGGTCGCGCACGTCAATCACTTAACAAAACCAAAAGATCATTTCGAAAAGAGCAAACGGAACAAACAATACGGGATGGTGAAACGAGAGAGAGAGAGAGAGCGACGACGACGACGCGAGCACTTGTTAAATAAGCCGGCCGTCCGCTTGAAAGCGGTCAGCCGTGTTACCTGGCCTCATTTCCAATGCAAAATAGCGGCGGCCTGTCGGTCCCAGCGTCCGCGGCTAAGTCCGGCGCGTACTGGTCGCATCCCCCTCGCGTGGTCTCCTAGCCGGACATCACGGGCGGCAGACTGGTCACAATACAATCATTTCAGCACCTATGTGCGCGCGAGCTCGATGCGGGCACTTCTTTCCGGTATCAACGTGTCGCTCGGATTGGCTGTTACCAAATACTACCAAATAATAATTTGGTAGTATTGTTTATTTTTAGTGATTAAAAATTAAAAAAATAATTTTTAGTTTTTTAAAGTAATGTTGTTTATTTTTAGTTTATCTCATTTTCATTTTATCTCATATGCAATTTGTAAATATTACTTTACACGTAAGAAAATAGCTCATTAAAAATTAATATGTATCCGAGTAAACTTGTGACGGTAATATCGTTTTCGTAATAATTGATACATTTTAATTTAAATTTGCTTAATTTTGATGAATTTTTACTAAATTAATAGTAATTTTTACAATTATTTGATGACATTTTACTAAGTCTCATTGTAAATATTAAGTGAAAGTAAATTTCAAGCCTTGATAGTTTAAGTAGCATAACGAGCCTTTCAACGACAGTCGGGCGAATAGCTGCGAGGTTAAAGTACGACGGCTTATTAAGAAACAGCGGCAAGTACCGAGTTTGAAACTCGGGGAGGGATTTTCTTAATAATGTTAAAATTATAAAAAAACTACTAAGTCAAAAAGTGAAATTTACTAAATGCATTTATCATCCCAAGTTTACTCGGATACATAGTAATTTTTAATAAGTTATTTCCTTACGTGTATTATCACAGTCATCCTTTGTAATATTCTTATTTTATCTGCGTTGTACCTTCTCGCAATCATCACATTATCACACTCGTATTTTATCTCACTTTTATTTTATCTTTTTCGCAAAATGTCGATATCACCATGTTATTATATTCTCATTTTATTTCCTTTTCACTTTATCTTGCATTCATTTATTTTCATTCATTCATTCATTTATTCATTTTCTTATTTTTTTTATTCAGTTTTGCTTTGTAACATTTTGATTGTAGTACATTTTCATTTTTTACCAGTATTTCTTTTATCGAAATCCCTTTCTATAGCTCTTTTACTTTATGATAATTGTACTTTATAACTAATAGTATTCTCTCCCAGTCGCATTGTATCTCAATTGCAGAATTCAGCCACAAAGTGTATTGTGTATGATCACAAGTTTAAAAAGATCTTTATAAAAATAACTGATGGCGCTTCATGTCTGTTTATTAAAAATATTTAAAAAATCCGCGAATTTTAAATTTACAATTTTCTTAAATTTAAATATAATTTTTAAATATGGGTTACATTTCCTTTTCCATTATTCTATGGAATACTTTACTAACACAGTAAGTGAAAAATTAATTAAGTTTAATTCTTATATCAATAATATCTCTAAATATTTATACAATTTTAAGTGATATGAATATATTATATCTTCAAATATAAATATACACACTATCACAGGCCGAAATAGAAACAAACATTACTTTTCAGATCGAACACACAAATTGAAAAATATGGATTTTTTCACATTGATACATCATTTAGAATTATATTGAACTTAACTTATCAAACAGTTATTTAATTGTAATAATGAGAAATTATGAAAAATTACAAAATAAAGTAATATTTGAATTTGATTAATATGAAAAAGATATATCGGTTAAAGTATTTCTGAAAATGTTCTCATTACCAACTATAAAATTAAAATCAAGAGACCTGGTAGTGTCTCTGGCCAAGTACAAACAAAACATGTTTTTTGTGCCGCCAGGACTACCGTGTCTCTTTTCAGAAACAAACAAGACCCGGTTTTTGACATTAAAAAACATAATACATAATTCAAAGTTTGTATAACAAAATAAAGTTTAAACAACAAAATAAACAAGTTTGTTGTTTATTTTGTGTCATTGTATAGCCGCCATTGAAAAGATGAGAATAAAAAAACATTTTTGATTATGGTTCATTATTCGCTGAGATATAGAGGATCAAAAATCGACGTTTATTTGGCAAACGTCTTTTTCTTCTTCTTCTTCTTATTTTGCTCCAGCGTAAACTTGAATCAATGTTTGGATACGTTTATTGTTATTGAACGTGATCAATTTTTTCCTTTAAAAGGTATTATTATCTACAACAAATTGTAACATAACAATGATTTAGACATCATAATAGCTTATCCATGAGCCTCTTATGTCATAGTTATAGCTAAATAGTTAATAGTTGTAGCTAATGAGAGCAAAACGTGGCCAAATAAGGCTATCAGTTATTTTGCAGTTAATTTATACTAATACGATTATTATATGATGATAGTACAGTAAATTTGTGAGCCTCCTATGGCATAGTTATGGCATTTCCATTACCATCTACGATCTAGTGAAGCCAAAACTAGGCCCAAACTTTAATAGATAACTTATGGGAAGCTTAAGAAATGCTTATGGGATGCTTAGGGTCTGTTAATAGGAAGCTTATCGGATGCTTAGGGGATGCTTATGTAATGCTTATGGGGATGCTTATATTAGCTTATATTTATAAGCTAATTGTGGGATGCGGATATTCTGTTGATGGGAAGCATATGCGAAGCTAATGGGAAGCTAATGGGAAAGTTATGTGACGATGATGGAATCTAATGATCTTATAAAGAATTGTAACCGGAAATTCGTTTTTTCCTAAAGTATAAAACCTAAAGTCCAAAATTCGAATTCCTGGTTGACATTTAATATTTTTCGCAACTCAAAAATAAGAAACACTCAAATTAATATTTATAAAAATGAGATATATTCTAGTGAAATTTGACAAATTCTTCAACACAAACTTTTAGATTAAGGTTTAAACTTTAAAGATGATATATTTGAAATTCCATTTTTCAATTAAATTATGACTCGAACAGACATAATTTTTCATTGTAACGGCACAAAATGCCATGTTACAGAATGTATTGACAGTTTTTGGAATGCATATGAAACCTTAATATAAATTCATGATAAATTCATCATTCTTTGATGAGTTAGTGAAAAAATAAGCTGATATAAAATAAAAAATTCACATAAACTGAAAGGTGAAGGCTAAGTACAAAAAACACTAAAAACGATGTAAGGATTATAAATCGGTGTTTTTTAATATATTTTTTTGGGTATCAGAAATGAAGGAAACTTGTCGGGTTTTTTGTATGCTATTGAGATAAATTGCAGCTTTACAATTAAATTGTTTTTGTAAAAAGATATTAGTTCCTATACCGTTGGCAGCCCTGTGCGCAGAAGCTCTTTCTAAAAAGCTGTCTAGTTGGGTGCATGTGCCAGGAACTTCGGCAATATTCGAGAACAATTCTAAATGAATTTTTCAAGACTTAATGACATTTTCTCTGATGCAGGGTAACCGTTTTCCAAATTTTAAAAATTATTAAAATGGCGTTGATTTAAACAAAACTGGTACATTTTTTAACGAAAAATCGATATTTAAATGTTCATATAAAATTGAAAAATTAAAAAATCTAAAAACGGCTACGCTACATAAGAGATAATTTATTTCTGCATATTTTAAACGTGCCAAGCTTTTGATTTTTCATCCAAACTAACGAAACTACAGAACTGATGAAACGAAGAAGTAAGTAAAACTGTATAACTAATGTGGTGGAAGATCGGAACGTTCCGAGCACGAAAATTTTTTTTTTTTATTTTTACATTTCCGGGAAAGATTTTAAGGCCAGAAATGTAATGCAAGTACTTAGAATTACATTCGCGTGCTTGAACACGCGCCCCAGGTGCAAAAACCATACTCCCGCG
>JABFPJ010006011.1:0-11446 GCA_022817425.1 Gryon sp. ZL-2020
TAAAGTTAAATTTGAAAATCACTCACAATTCAGTTACGAGTTCGTTAATATTTTTTACCATCTGAGAAGAAATTTGTAATAATAAATAAATTTAAACATTGTAATTTTTAGAACAAATGAAACAAAAATAATAATTATGAATGTTAGAAATTTACTAAGTTTTAACTTTAAAAATCCTTAAATTCTCTCAAGTTTTGTTTTAATTAACAAATGAAAGAAATTCTTGTAAAAAAACAGAAAACAAGAAAGAAGATATTTCTTGGTGCAGGAAAGGTTCATTTTTCACACTCTAATAAAAAATTAAATCCATCTGCAATTAATTCTGAAAAATATCATCTATTTTATAAAAATAAAAAAACTCTGATTAGCGACTAAAAGTCGCTAATTTAAATTTAAATAATATACTAAATCGTTTACGTGAGAGAAGTGAAACAAGAAGAAGTTCTGGTTGTAGAAGCGTTTGAGTGCTACCTACGCTGCAATTGTGAATCAATTAATAACAACTATGTTACAATCTCACAATATAAAGACAATAATGATTTGTCTAACTCAATTCTGAGGAAGTAGAAAATAAAGAAATACAAATTTGACTATTAAATCACATTTGTATAAAATCTGTAATAAATTTAATGAAGACTTGAGAAGCTAATATTATCCGAATAATTCAAGTAGTTCGTATTTGGAATAAGGTAGGGGATGAATAATTTCGAGCGATACATTATATTTTATAAACATTAAATCTTTGAATTTTTAAATGAAAAAAAATATTTAACATTAAAGTCTAAATAATTCCGATCAAAAGAGAGAGCCAACAACGAAAGAAAAAAATAAATCGATGACCAAAGACATAATTTTTTAGAATAAACAATTTGAATGGATCATTCATATTTTAAGTTCTATTATGTTTGGAATTACTACTGATTGAATTAATATAAATACATCAATGGACTACTTTTTATTCGGCACTTATTGACTGATTTTGTACTACCGTTTATTAGATTTTGCTTTAGGACTTTCGGAAACAAGAGAATCATTGTTTGAATTTTTCTTGTGACGAAGAATGAAATTAAGATTGTGTGCAGTATTGACTGCATAATAAACGTTCGCGGAATTCGGTAGGACCATCTCACGGTCCGGCAGCACTTGAGCTAACGTGTACTGATCAGGGTTGCCTTCGATGCACAGTTTGAGCATCGCGTTGCGTATTACTTGAGGCGTTCGCTCATTATTTGAGAGCATAATTGATTTATATAATACTACGCCATCAGATTCCACATTATCCGTCTCCATTGTTACCTGTAACGCAGAAATGTATCATTTTAGAGGAATTCAATTTTATTATTTACTGTCAAAATAATTATTTCTTATATTCTTTATATGAAAAATCGAAGAATAAAATTGAAAATGTAAATATTAAATTTCAAATGCCAAGGAAAAATTAAAAAAAAATGAAAATAATAAAAATTCATTTGAAATTATACGCCAGTCCTATGCAAATTTTAATGTAAATAATGTTAACGTAACCTTAACTTTAATTGTAATAAAAAAACAAACAAGTTTCTAATTTAAATACAGTTATTCGAAAATTATTGTTGATATAATAATTGTTCTTTTTTTCAATCAATCAATTTAAAATTACTTTCAAACATCTATTATTGTTTCAAAGTGCTATTATTGCTATAATAAAGATAAAAGATAATTACCTACAAAAAGAAATATAATTTTTAAATGAAGTAGTAGTTTCTAATATATAATTGATATTATTATACAATTTTATGTAAAATGTACAAACAAAGTTCTTTTGTACTTGGCCTAAGACACTACCGTGTCTCTTGATTAACTAATATAATAACTAAAAATAAAGTAACATAAATGTTGACTCATACTTTCATTTAAATTTCATAATATACTTATAATCTACAATTTAACATAAATAAAAATTATTTATTATAAAAATATCATTTAAATAAATATAAATAAATTAAAACGAACAGTAGAAATTGATAAAACTGAAATTATACTTTTATTAATAATTTGAAAGTTCTAATAATGATGTTATTATTATATTATTTATTGTTTCATTTAATAATGATCTTTTATATAATAACGTAATTTTACCTTGATGATGTAAAAATCTGGTGAATTTTTTTGTGAATGACTTGGACTTGATGTGCAGAAACTGCTATTTCCATTAGCCGTTACATTGAACGGAGTCATTTTTGAACTTGTCGACGAGGCTGTAATATTGCCACCACCTCCAGAGCTCAAAGACATGTCCAATGATGGTAAAGATGAACTTGATGACGAACTTGACATTTGCGAAGGTGAAGTACGTCTGTCCAAAGAATTGTGAGGTGAGCTTGGTAACGAGTCCAGATCGCAATAAAACTGCGAACTACTCGAACTTGAAGTTGACGCGATTGAATCATTTTTTCGATGGCCTTGATGATGATGTTGATTCTAAAATTGATTTATATATTGAAACATAACTTCATTTATATGCATACATTATTATGATTTTATGATATTTTATTAAATATAGTTGCCTTTTTATTTTTGGCACGATTGTTGACAGCCGCTCCAGGCGGTGGAGATTCTATTTGACAACTAAGCTTGTACGCCTCTCGATCGTCAATAACTGGTAACGAATGAAACCATCGATCAAAAGCTGGATCCGTTTGAAAATTGTAAGCATTTGCAGCCCCTTGGTATAGTTTAATCGTTGCAAGAACCTCAAATTCTTTTCGTCGTTTGTCGAAATTGATTAAACCGTCTGGCGTTAAATCTGGTATTGCTGTATCAATCATAGTTAGATCTGTGAGAAAAGTTCCCAGATATGGTATTGTACCATAATTTAAATTCTGTAATGAAATTAGATTAAACAATCATTTATTATTAAAACAAATTATGTATTATGTTTTATAATTAATAGATATTTTTTTAGTAATTTAATAATTTTTTAGTAACGCTTATTTCTCAATTATTTAAACGATTTATTATATATATTTTATCGGGAAAAATTTGTTTCAATCTGATCTTATCATATTTCAATGGGATAAAATTTCACATTAAACTCACCCCCGCATGAGTATTTTGTTTCTGAAATACTTTCTGCAGATGTCGGTCACTTCGACCAGCTGTGTCGGCAAACTTTGCCGTGCCTTCTTTGATCAGCAATTCCCTCTGTGTCCAAGCATTATTTTCCTCTGAAAATATTCTCTCCAATTCACGAAAGACTTCATACTTTTCTCGTGGTATACACTGCCAACACTTTTCCAGCCTGTATACAGGATTGCTTTGCAAGCCCGAGACAATCGCTTTCAAACTGCTAAAATTCTTCAAAACCCGAATCTCCTGCGCTATGTCAATCCATGTTTCAATAATCTTAGCACGATCTTGCGCTTTTAAGCTGACGTCTTGTAAGATCGTTGAAATAACTCGCAACGACACCGCGTTAAATTGATTAACGGTTGCGAGTACGGTGGCGGTGTCGTTGTTGCGTGTGCGATCTCGACGTGACCAAACGCCGCCTAGACATTGATGTGCGATCAATTTTTTAAACACCTCGGCGTCCATTCGCGTCAGCTGCTCGGCGAAGTGACGATATGGAACCTCCGGGAAATGATAGTTGTCAAATTCACCGCACGATGGATGGATGCTGAGACGTCCATTGTCGTAGGCCAAACATGTGTCTGTTAAGATAAAATGACATCAAATTAATTCATATTTCAACACAAAACATTGATATTTTTTTAAATAATACATTTCACTTTTATTTTATATTTATTTATTTATAAAATTTTTTAATATGTAAAAATTGCAAATTGTAAAGATTAAAAGTAATGGCAGTTTACGAAAGATTAGCGTTATTTAAAAATGACTTCAAACATTCACAAATTCAATCTCGTTAATTTTTACGTTTTTGAATAGAGATCATATTTGTTCATTGTTTTCGATTAAGAACATTTGATTGAAATTCCTTTTTCAGTAACGCAATTGTTTGATGTTAGTGAATTAAACTAGAAACAATCACTTGCGAATATCTAGGTTTTCATTTAACTGGCAAATCGCGTCAGCAACAGACATATTTAATTCAGTTTTCATTGTTCATATATATGTAAACGAAACCAAAGACAAATTGTATCTAAATAACTGTTTTTAATTATCAAATTGTGTCAATATGTTATCTTAACTATAAACATTGTGAGATTATGACCGTTTGATTAACGTTTCGGATATAAACAATTGTTAGAAGACACATTACAAGAAGCTTCATTTAAATACATCAAATCGGGCTTGATATTTTCATTAAATCATATATAATTAAATTCATTGCTGCAATCGATACAAATAAAGATTCATCTAACAGTATAATTATTCACTTTTATTATACAAAATAAATATTATCAGGTTATATAATAAAATCATGTACAATGTCTCAATTTGATACAACGTGAAATTAATTACGTTATAAATTATTTTGCACATTTTAATTATCACTAAAACTCATTAACGTTTAATGACATTTTCATGAAGAAAATGTGTTATAATATTGTTAAAGAACACATTTGATAAAATCCTGAATATATTTAAAATATTAAATAAATATCTTTTTAGAGTTTGTTTTGTTGCCTATCTTAAACAATAATTGCGTATTGTTTAAGATAGGATAAAATAATAAGATATTGTTTATATAATTAAATGAAATTGCGCACAATTAGTAGGAAATATAAGCTTCGTGTGAGACACAGACCTGTCTGGTCATCCCGATGTGAGAATCTTTGCAGTCGATATCTAGCCTTGATCTCGAGCTCAGAGCCCGGTAGGCGCTGATGCGTGAACTCAAGCAAACGCGTGAGCAGCGGATGGCTGGGTGGCGAGCACCAGTCGTTCGGATATTTGTCCAGCCAGACGTGCAACGCTTGCACGAGGGTCTTACGATGCTGTCCGCCGGCCGCATCATCCAGCGAATCGTATCGCGCCAGCAACAGCTCCAGCACCTCCTTCGCGCTTGTAAACGTGCGATACGTCGCGAGAAATACATTAATGTACGTCGTTTCAAGTTCACCGTCATCATTTGCCAAACTTTCTACTAATTTTTGGACAGTGCCAGCTTTCAAGAAACGCACTCGTACTGTCTCCCATTCCAAATGAGAAATCTCGTCGTCGGAATCCTACAAAAAGTCATTATTACTTTAATATACAATATTGTAAAATTACATATAATTTTTTTATGTAATATAAACAATATTACAATAATGAGTTACCTTCATTAAAATTCATATAAATGAAATGAATATGTTAACACAGATTGCAAATCGACTGTTTTTAAAACTCTGACTAACATATTGGAAAACGCAAGTGAACTGACTCAAATTTGTTTTGATGATTAAACAAGTTTAAAATTCTAATTTACAGAATCAATGACTCATAATGTTATTAACTTTTTTAGCTCATTAAATCGTCATTTTCCCTCTCTCTCTTTTTGTTTCAAGTTTCTATCCAATGTCTATTTACAGACACGATGTTAATCAATAACATTTTCACTGCTAATCTAACAATGCAATTCTAATTTTAGGATCTTGCTTCATTTTTTTTTGTTTTTGCTTTAACGTGCGTATAACTTCAGTTATCAATATTAATGTAGGTCAGTTTACGGCGGTCTTAATCGTTTGTATATCAATATAAATAGATCATAAGACATATCGAGCGCTTAGTCATTGCACGTGAGTAATGGCCTAAAAGATTTTTGAACGATTCTCACCGATGCAGAAAGACTTCTGGTGGGTCTGTGATAACGGACCTTCTTCAGGTACACCGTGTAGACCACGTCATCTCCTCGTTCCTCGCCCCATAAACGCCACGTGGGCTAGAAAAAATAACAAAAGTTCAAGTTTAATTAAATGAAGTTTAGTGATACATCAAAGCTGATCGATCATATCAAATTCACGCAAAAATACAATGGCATGATGCAATTTTTTTTAGTATTAAAAAATGATATTCTATAAAATTGTATAAAATATAATAGAAAATTTATATAATTCATAGCATTATAATTTGTGATGTATATATAGTACGAAAAAATAAAACCAACATTTCATATCAAAAGTATGTAATTAAAAAGACGTATATATATTAGTACAATTTACAGCTTGTGGAAAATAAGTAACTTTGCTATAATTATATATAAAATGCTTTACAGTCATTTTATAATGAATATTTCTTTTTACAAGAATATGATTATAGATAACTATTATTGATGTAATAACTATAAAATAATAGATTTCACTCACAATACAACAGTAAAACAACAGATTGATGTTTTTATTAATAACATCGTAATTAAGTTTGTACTAATTATAAGAACATATTGTTGTACATTTTCTTTTCGTATTTTTCTTTTCGGAATATATAATTACAATTTTGAAAAACAAATGAATTAAAAAATCTAAATTTCGTTTGAAGGTATGAAAAAAATTCATTATATGCTGAAAATGAGTGAACCTTTTTTTTTTTTTTTTGAATATTACATTTTACTGATGTTGAAAATAATCGACATTTCGTATAATTGATTATTTAGCGTCATTTAGGACGAATAATCGCGTGCTACGAGCTGTAACAATTGGTAAGACAGTCAAGCAAATTTATGCATGGTAAGGCATTCAACAGGTATGCGTGTGGAACACAAAGAAGCGGGGATCAGCGAACAATGTTATGGACGTTGAAGATGATCAAGTGTTCCGCGTCTCTTTGCCATTGTGTTATATATTTGCACTGCTAATTAATTTGTTAAAAATCATGTTAATATAAAGACACTTTTCGTTTCAATTTTCATTATTGAATGAAAAATGGCAAAGTTTGATTGAATTATTGCCAAATACGTCCGGAAATAAATTTAGAAATTTACCATGTAAGTGCAAACGACGCCCTATTATACTTTCTTCTACATTGAGTATTATGATTTTAAATATAAAAATTTAATGAACTTTTACTGTTACATAGTAATTTACATACTATTACACAGTAATATTTAAAAAGAGATCTATCTCTTTTGCGATTTTACATATTACATTTCAAAATGTATTTCTTTCCATATATGTATCAGCAGTTTTATTACACATTTATTTAAATCTAAAAATTGTTGCTATACATACTTAGTAAAATCTTTACAACTCTCAAAAAATGATGACGAATGATGAAGTATTGTCAATTTGTAAAATATATTTTCATTGTTTAATAATTGATTATAAGTGGACCAAAATCATAAAGGTCTTCTTTTTCATTCAAGCAGAAGAAAATAATTGTACTCGAGAGTTAACTGGAAAGAATTGTTTTGGCATGGATTGTTCACCTTCGAGTGTCGTAATTGCTCGTTAGTCAGTAGAACGCTCAAGGACGGAATCTTCGCGTTATCCTCGATATTCTTTTTAACAAAGGCTCGCGTTCTTTTGAGTATGCTCGGGAATCCTATTAAGTGTAAACGGAGCCCAACTTCCGGTCAGACAACGCATAATTACACGCCCTCGTTGAAGCGCGCATGCGCAAGCATACCTCGAATCAAGAAATCATCAGAGGAATGGACTTGTAACAACTAAATGACTTATGTGTACCAAGGTCCGACGTGACCGAAAGAAAAACCGAGCGATCTAATGTGCAACTTGTCTTACGTGCACTTGCGAGAAACTAACTAATCAGCTCATAATTTATAATTCATGGTTGTATTTAAAATAACAATCATCTTTTTGTTTCAATAAATTTCAAGTATATAATATGAATTATGACACAAATTAAAGATATATTGAAACATTAATGCATTTTTAAATATTTCATTTTTTTTAATTCAATTAATTAAGCATTTAAGTTAAACTTTATTACATGATTGAACTAATTAAATAATGAGGTATACTTGATAAGATATGATAAAAAATTAATAAGTAATAGTTTTCTCAATTAAGTAATACGTGAGCTGTTGTAAATTAATATAAGTGATAATGAGACTAATTTGATGAATTAAATATATCTGATATGAAATGGTAATTGGAAATTTGACCATAGAACTATAAATATGATTTCTAGCAATATTCAACACATCGAAGGTCTACAATTTTTAAATTTAATTTAAAAAATGATAAAAATTCATTTGCAAACCTATTCCCGCGTAAAAAAATGAAAGCATGGGACAGGAGCGCGAGCCAAGCTCCTGCCTTACTATTGCCGTGGTATTGCCATGCTGTTGCCATCTACAAACTTGGAAAAAATATGGCAACAGCACGGCAATAGCACGGCAATAGTAAGGCAAGAGATTGGCTCGCGCTCCTAAGCCATTCTTATGCCTTATTTGTGCCTGATTCTTTTTTTTAAGCGGGTTATTATTTTGAATAAACAAAATAATTAATTTATTATTGAAATTGCATATATACAAACTAAATTTGTTATTTGAATCACATTTGTCACCATATCCATAATTCGTCCCATTAAAAGTTATTATGCTATTTATGTGTTTACATACAGTATATCTGAAGAATTGAATATAATTGGCGCAAAGTGAGGGATTACTTCCGGTCGAAACGAGCATTGCGATTTCATATGATAAGCAAATTACATTACACATTCAAGAAGAAAATTGTCAATCAAAGTACATGCATTTGCCAATTTAACGAGCGAAATGTGGAAATGTTGACACAATTTCAAAACAGCCTCTAAATAATTATCAAAAATTTTCATCTTTGAGTAATCATATTCAGATCCGACTTTTATTTATGAAATGCAAGTCGTATTCTACCTTTCAGTATTTTACATTATTCCTAAATATCAATCTAGATGATATTTCTTTATTAAAAAACAACACAAAATTCTTACTTATTAAATATATGAAATTTGATCATGCGATACAAGACAAACTAACAGATCATTAATTTCTTTGACTTTCTAAACATCATGTTCTACTGTGGGATGCAATTGCAAGGCCAAAAAAAGGGCAAACGAACCAAGTAATCATGAAAATGTCATGTTTATGTCCGGCTCGGTGTTATTTTTACCTGCTGGACGTACCACCTGGTGGAATGTTCGTTTTTGCGTGAGCTCGGTCTGCAAGGGGTGCAGAGCAGGAAGGGCGTGAGTTTCTTCACCCCTTTAAGATCGGGCGCGGCCTCGGGCTTGAGCCCGTCGTCACTTAACACAGGCCACAGCATCCACCGATTGGTTTACGCCACTGGCTGCTTCTTCCGAGCTTTACCAAATGACTTTGCACATTCGCGCTTCCACCAGTCGCTAAGCGACATTTCCGTCCGCACTGCGAATTACTTTTTACTGTATTTTTCGCATTTGTTACACTTCATTAATATTACAAAACTATCTTAAAAAAAAAACAATACTTTTTCATATGAGAATTTTGTCTTTAAAAACGTATATCTTTCTTTTGTACTATGTCAATGTTATAGTATATTTTGTACCAAGGGAGATAACAGAGATTCTATTTTTCAAGCAAAGTATAATTATTTTTTGTTTAAATTTGCATAATTTTATAATAATGTTAAAGTAGTTGTGTGCAAATTTTTTTTTGTTACAGATTTTTTTTGTCACTATTGTGCAAGTATTTTTTGTCACAAAACTGCATATTCGGTACTAATGGATAAAACATTTTGAATACAAACAAATAATATTAATTGCATTAATCAATAATCCTTTCCTTTTTTGTTTAACGAGTAATAAAATGAAATACGTTACAATGATTGACAAACAAAGTAATAACAAACAAGGAAAATAAAAAATTGTTTGCAGAACAAACATTTTCGTATGAAAAAGTTATATGATCAAAAGATTTTCACACTCGTTGCATTTTAACTTTTGATCTTTCACGTAAAGAAAAGAGGTACTTTTTACGATGGATTTACCAAATTACTTTTCTATTTAGGCTAACTAGATTGCAGAAATACTAAATTTGTCTTTGCTAGAATAATATTGTTGTTCGTAAATTAAGAATAGATTATTTCGAATATTTTATTGTAAATGTTATTAACTTTATTTATTGGTAAAAATATATTTCCAACAAAATATTTTTTAATAACAACACGGAGGGAATTGAATTTAAAAATGTTACTATATAAACTCGCAAAAGAGACATATGCTTTCGGAAATTGACTATTATGATTTTAAATATATACGAAAGTATAGGTATTCTTTTGCAATTTTACATAGAATATAAAATGTAATAATAAATGTTTTCTTTAATATTTGAAAATTGCATTTCAAAAAAGTGATATTAATCTATATTGTAATGGCAAATATTTTGGTCGAAATAGACAAAAAAATACATTTGTATTCCTTCAAAACATTCCCATTAATAATTATCTTTAATTAAATCTTGTTTAAATTAATTTTATGTCTAAATGAATATTATACGTTTCTGTCATAAAATTTAACTCTTCAACTGAAAATTATCTCACTAGAAAACACTTAATTCATTATTTTATCATCATATTATTTATTTATTTAAAATGATTTATTTTTTAATAATTATTTTTTATCTAAAATCCGATAAACCACATCAAAAGAATGCCATTCATTACAAAAGAAAATTGTCAATCAATATAGTATTGCATTGGGTCCTTTATGATATACTATAATTAAAATTAAAAAAAAATAATATAATTAAAATAACAAACATTCATTTCGTTTTGATTGAAAATTATCTTAAATTCAGAAGCTTGTTTTAGCTGTGATGTAAGGTTGGGTAAAATGCAAAGACGTGGGTTGATTTTCCGCGACAAAAGCGATTCATTATGTGTTGCATTCTACCATATGACGAACTTAAATTAATCGATTGCTGAAAGGTCGGGGAGAGCTTAATTAAAATATCATTCAGTGATGGATATTGATGGCCATCACTTGCACGAGTATTCCGCTTGCGTCGATAAACCGATTTACGAATGCATAAAAGTATGATTATTATTATTATTATTACAGCTGTCGAACAAAGCCGAGACATTTTGATCAATTTTATGATAAAATCCACAAATGTCGGTCATTATTTTCAAACAACCTTAAAACTTGACAAATATAATGGAGCTTCATCCTACTGTCATCCTACGCATTTTCTATTATTATTTATTATTATCAATTTAATCCATTACGTGAATGCAAAAGATAATATATAGAAAAGGACTTCTAATGTTTTACCAATATAGAAAAATGTTTCTTTTATCAGACTTTATGCAAAATGCAATTTAATTTTGTTCTCTTATGAATATCAGTTGCAAATACAAATATATTTCTATTTTATGTTACACTAAGAAAAATAACTTACAATAAATTACTGTTTAAACAGTAACTTGACCACAGAATTCCCATTAACGTGAAAGTTCCTGTTAAAAACAGTAAAAATTTTCCTTTCATGCACAAAAATTTTTGAAAAAGTCAATAAAAATTTGTGTTCAGAAAGTAAGTT